>BGPT01001787.1:45331-58666 GCA_003297045.1 Symbiodinium sp. clade C Y103 | reverse complement strand
TTTGGAATGGAGAGCCTCTTCTCTAAAATTTTCTAAAGAAGGTGTGACCCTGAAACCATCCAGCATTTGCCCTGTAAAGAAGCTGTAACATTCTCCAAAGGTCTCTATAAAGAAGGTGTGACCCAAGGAACATCCAGCATTTTCACTTTAAAGAAGCTTTGTGATTGGATTTACATGGATTCAGAATTCTAGCAGCCCCAAAAACACGCGCAAAAAATAACGCCCAATACTACCGTGTAACCCTATAAAAATATATATATACATATCATTAGATATCATTGTGTATATGGTACAGGTATACATACTCCCAGCTGTTCACCACAAAACCCGCCACATCCACCGTTGCCTTTCCCAGTTGCGGTCGCTTTTTCGACTGATCGGCTGGATGATGCCGCCGATGGTCATGGGCCAAGCGTAGTCCTCGGGGCCGTTGGCCCCGGGACCTGGCCCAAGTGACGGTCCAAGGGCGAAGGCTTTTCTTTAGGGTTAGTACATGTTTAATGGGAACTTAATGGGATTTCATGAAACTTCATGGGACTTCATGGGGACTGGGTTTTAATGGGATTTAATGGGAGATAGCAGTTGGTTTGTGTATGGCTAGGTGAATTCTATATGGTTTATTATGGTATCTATATGTTATTTTGATGGATATCTAGCTATACTTAAAGAGGCTCACAGACCAAGAAAAAACCCTGAGGGAGAAACAGAACATTTGCGGCAAAGCCGTGGTGAATCTTCACATGATCAAATTCTCGGAACTCTGAAGAGATTCTACACATGTTTCAACGCAGGAAACCCCAACTGATAGTCCTAAAATATTGTTGGTTGAATCTGAACTGGTGTTTGAAAATCTTCAGATTTTGTAAACATTCGGAAATAATTTTGAAAAAAAAACAGATCTTTGGCATTCCCTGACTCAAAAATGGAAAAACGGATAGCTCCTGCTGGATTCCTTTGAAAAACTGGTTTTCCATGCGACATCTCCAGGATCATCCTGGGGAGAGTGGGTCAATGCCACCATGCCAGAATTGAGGACTTCACATCTATGTCTTGGGAGAAAAAAAAGAACCAAAATGGATCAAGCATAAAAAACACACTGAACTCCGATTTTTTTCTCATTTCACCACACGCCGCGACTGTTTCAGCATCCAAACCGCCATTTCGTTAGTTGAAACGACCACTGGAAAAGCATCTGCACATGGGAACCAGTTCACTTCCTTGGCGGTTTCAGGTAAAGTATATGATACCAACAATTCTTTGGAGCAGAGATGTACTGTATAAGCATTGCATGTCAACGCATGTCACTCAGCAAATACTCAGAATATGCCAGTCAGAATATGTTAATTGTGTTAATGGATTATCAGATTCGTTTTACTGATTAGTTGTGACAGTCATTGGATTGGTGGGAAAATCTACAGCAAACCACGGTTTTAACATGTTTTTTAGCATCAAAATATAGGCGTTCCTGTCATTTTCCCCTTGAACCAATCCAATGATCCAATCATTGGAGGCCCCCGGCCTACCAGGTGTAGAAGCGGAAACCAAATGCAGGAGATCAAGTACCTCAGTGGTCTAAGATGGTAACCTACCTGAAGCAAACAGCCCCGAAATCTCCCAGGGGTGTCATCGAAATCGATGGAACGCGTTGGTGGATGCGTGAGCAACTCCGAAAAGACGCTGTTCCAATCTGTTCAACTTGACGTTCTGGTTCGAAGACTTGCCAGAATGTTGCTTCACACGATAGCTACCTTCGCAATCAATGTGGGTGCCCCTAGGTTCCTCCAAGGTGTAATGGTAAATAGAATCTGGATATCATGAATAGAAAAAGTTCAATCTTCCTCAACAACCAGTGATGTGAGCTCTGCCGCCATGGTGTGAGCATCACATGGCCAGGGCGCTCGAAATGAAAGTTCTCCAAGAGAGCCATCTCTTTACAAGTCTCCTGCCGCCAGTTTCCGTTGGGGATGGTTCAGAACAGTATCGAAAGGGCCAAATATGTAGAAAAGGAATGAAAGGGAATTATATCATCCGGCTAGTGAAATTCCTTCACCGCAACTGCTTTGACCCCATCTTACCTCTCTATTTTCATCTGCTCAATGGTAACTTTCACAGGTAGACATAGATTACCGATTGAATCTCAATTCCTGTTGCTTAAATCGCCATCTTTTGCTGTGTAAGCATAGCAACAACGTGCCACCGTTACCCTTTCAACCCAGTCTCCGATTTCTCCGGGAGCAGCAAAGGGCTATTCAACGCCTCCTTAGGCCGCAACTTCGGCGAGGAACCCTGCAAAGTAATGGATAAATGCTGGGACACCTTCATCTTTTATCACTTTTTCATATGATTTCACACAAGAAAACGTGGATCAAACAAAACTATGACAGGATATCAAATTATGCAATGCAGTCAATGACCTGTTGGAAGTCCTCACCGGTTGTGTCCCTTGGTGGTGCAATTCTTGAGATCTTGTCCCGCTCATGATGGCAACAAGAACTGTGAATCGCCCAGTGTCCAGCGTTTTTTCGTTCACATCGTCTGGACTGGAGCGTTTCCTCAGGAAGTTTTTCCCCCACTCTTCAGGGGACAATTCGCCAAAGTGGAAGCTGCAAAACGGGGAACTGAAGTGAATACCCTCTGGTAAACGTTTACATAACTATGGAAAATCACCATTTTTAATGGGAAAATCCGCTATTTCTATGGCCATTTTCAATAGCTATGTTAGTTTACCAGAGGGTAAAATATGTCCACGATGGTCGTGCAAGTATCAACTCAACAAATGATCAGATGTGACGAAACTCGCCCCAAGCCTGGTACCCCCCAGCCATTCCAAGCATCCCAAAAACTGAACAAAACCCATCCCCAGCACGGCATCCTAAAAGGGTAGGGTTCAAAAAGAAACAAAGGTGTTGATCCGCATTGGGCAATTGAATACAAAACATGATCTAACAAAATCATAATAATTTCAACAAAAACAATAACTAATGACAAACACCGTATATATCCGTATATCAAAATACTATGGGCCCCAATTTCAGTGGATTATCAAATTGTCCTCGCTTTACCCATGAAAAAATGGCCGTTCGAGGAGTATACCCATTTTCAGACACATGCATGGCAGTACACTTGGCAATTTTCTCACCCAGTGGCAACAGAATCAGCTCAGGCAGAAGCATTCTGGACATGCGTTGCGCCTGCCCGCAGATGCGTTTTCCATGTTTAAAAAAATCTGCGTTTTGGTGGGGAAAATCTGCAGGAAATATCGAAGTAAGCAATAAATACGGTACATAAAATCTGATTTACTTGGATAGAATGGGATATAACCAACCACACAGGGATATGGATGTGTCTGAAAATGTGATATTGCGTATGATTACCTCCTAAATTGCTAATCTCAATGGGAAAAAAAGGATAAACCAGTGGAATTGGGGGCCACACATAGTTTTTTGGGGCAAGAACACTTCAAGTGGGAGTTAAGTTCATTTCGGGAATGGGAAGTGATGGTGATGAGCAGCGATTCGCTGGATTGATTGAATGAAACTTGTGCGCCCTCTTCAAAAATGCCATGGTTCAAGACTTATTTATGCCTCAAAATGGCCTTTACCAACACCAAAATGTGTTCTATATGTTCTTTGTCCGCAACCAAAAGGAGAACGTCTGGGGAATTAGTTCAAAACATCTGTCGACCTCCCATAAAAATGCGATGTTTTGACCTTTTTCGACCTCGAATTCCTGGTGTTTTCTCTCCTTTTGGTGCCCCCATGGAACACCCACCGGTCCCAGTGGCAGACGCCTTGATCATTAAGGTCTTTTGGAACTTGGCTGCGTGCTTGCTTTCCTGTGCCGCTCGATACCTTGTTGGCATGGCTCTCCAATCTCGAATGGTTCTTTGTTTCAAATTTGTTGCTGGTGTGGGGTTCCTATATCTTGGCCTCAAGTCCTGTACACACCACTTCTGCACAAGCCGACTCTTCGGTGAGCTAGCTGAATAGCATATCAAGAAATGCAGCCAAATAGCATGTGGGACAAGACCAAAATGTACCTCAGCCAATGGGTCGAATTAGGCGCAAACTCCACAGTTTGTGAGTGAAAAGTAAAGACTGTTAGGAATCAAAAGGTCAATCTTGCTTAAATTTGATAATTCAGTAAACCTTCAAATTTTTGAGGGTACCCAGTGCATGCTCCATTTCAAAGATCAAATCGTATATATAGACACAAGCCCCATAGCTGTAACAGTATCCACCATATATACATACATATGTATATAATTGTATATATGTATATATATATATACACCGCAAACATTGCACGAAAAAGGGCCTAAAATTAGGTAATCAGGGAGGACATGTGCAGAACCTTTTAACGCCGCCGTAGCAAACAAATCCGCGTTCACCTGCGTGTCATATTCCTCCAATGGCTGAGAACTAACATGCGGAAAACCATTGCCCCCCAGAAATATGGGGCTTGTGGCATTGGGTTTACCGTCTTCTAAGGTTTGGCTGGACAGCATATTCCTCGATTTATGGCCAACATTCAACTAGCCGACCCTTGTTGCTTCCATCCTTTCAGTACATATAGCGGACTTCACAGTTTATTTCTATTCACATACCTCATGTGTGGGTGTGTAATTCCAATGTTCATCAATTATGAGTAGAGTTGTAATTTAATGCGTGTATCATTTTACCTGTATCCCACTATGTTCCATTGTATCCCATTCTGTCCCACTGCATAGCGTGATGTCCTTGTATCCGATGAAATTTCACTATAGAATGGATAATTTATACCTACGAATACCCCATTGATTTATCCACATATGGTTGACTATATCCGATCCTCATTATATCCCCATTGTATACCTCTTTATCCCCAGATTGTTGATTAATTGTATCCTCATTGCCCTCTTGTCAACTGACATACTGTAGATCTGGAAAAAAACCTGTTTGCAGATTATTATTGTCCTAGGGAAACCATTGGTCTTCCACATCTTTTTGCATTTTTTTCCCCAAGGTATATCCCCAAATAGTGATGGTTTAGAACATAGGTTTCCTGATTGGCCCATGGAATGGCATCCCATTTCATCATATGGTCATTAGTATTGTTCCATCATAGCATATCCCATGAAATCCCTATAAAAACGTTGGTAATAGTCCCAAACAATTTTGATGATGGCCAAGTATATCACAAAATGTTCATGCCAAATCCCAGTAAATCAGTTTAATATCCCAGCCAATCACTAAACAATAATGGTGTAAATATGCGTAAATTACACTTCATTGTGTTCATCGTTAAATCCCATCAAACCCTATTAAAACCCAATTGGCGTAAGTTCATTATAATTATATCCCACTGATTCAAGTTTATCTCCCATAAAATCCTATTGCCAAATTCCTTTCATTCATGCTTGATAAGTCCCATATTACAGCAATCCCTTTAAAACCCTAAGAAAATCTTCAAAAAAACTGCAGTAAATCACCAAATCCTCCAAAACGGTCGTCATGAACAAAAACCCTATAACAATTTGGACCTTTCCTAGAATGGGGGTGCCCCAAACCATCCAAAAAAAAGGATCATTGAAGCATATTGGAACCCATGGTTTTGGGGATCGTTTTAGGAAAGCCCCAGTGATGGTAAATCCCCCAAATTCGGTGGTGCCGGAAGTCCCCAAGTGATCCCATCCCGCAACAGCCGCAACGTCAGCCGCAACGGTCGTCCCCAGTGGCATCTCCAGCTGTGTCTTCAGCAGCCGCGCGAAGTCGGCGCGCTCCTGGAGATTTCGGCACTTTGGTGGGAATGAATTTGCGATCATGATCTGATGATCTAATATGATGCATTTTCTATGGTATTTGATGGGATATGATATGAGATACTATGATAATTGGAAGGATGTTATAATGGATATATTCTATGTATAATGATATATTATGAGTGTGTCTTTGTATGTGAATATAATTGAATACATGTGGATATGAAATCATGATGTATACAATGATATAGTACCACGACTGGAATATGAAAGTTATGAAAGTTATAAAAGAATGGGAATGTGAAATTGGGATATGAAATTGGGAATTAGGATACCCATGGAAGATATGATCTTGGGATGCGATAACTACAGGAAAGTCCTCCCGTAGGCAAGTTGGTTTATAACTACAACAACTGTTGGATTTGTGTGGATATATCTATAGTTGGATGTAAGTTGGGGTCATTTCTTGTTCAAGGATATGTGTAGGAAGTTGTATGAAATAAATATACTATGATATAGTACCAGAACTATCCAAAACTAGAATGCGATAGTCGAAAGGATATGTATAATATTCATTAATATTCAATGAACATGATCGCTGGGATATGATTTGATGATACAGTACTGGATATGAAGTTGGGATATGAAATTAGGACATTCTTAATAAACGATAGGGATGCCCGTCAAACTGTTTTATTCCCATGTCGTGGTTAATTGTTGCTGCTGAAATCCCAATGTTTGCTGTTGAAATCCCAACATCTGCTTGCTAAATTCCAATTTTTGCTGGTTAAAATGCCAATCTGTGTGGAAATTTAAAAAATCTTGTTAAATCCCAAACAGATGGGTTAAAATCCCAATCTTTGCTGGTGAAACCCATCTGTGTCTTGCCTAAAGCACCATCCCTTCACCGCCGAGCGCCGCTTCGCGTACGGCCACGCCTCCACGTTCACCATGGAGCTGGTCGGGCGCAGGAGCTCCTTGGCATCGGGGGATCTGGTTCAGGAGCCTCCAAAGTAGTGATGAAAAATGGTAAAATACTGTGGATGGTTGCGAAATCCTGCGCGAGTTGGTTAGATGGTAAACATCCCGTTGTAATCTGATTATTTACAGTGCCTCATAGTTATCAATAGTATTTTGTTGACTAACATGTTTTTACCAACTGTTTAAGCCATTTCTGACCAAGTACTCAGCTAAAACTTGGTCAACAATTAGTAGGCAACAAGAACAATCTGCTCTGTGTTTTAGACACCCGCTCCATCAATAGAAAAGTATAGAAAAGTAACTATTCTGTAGAAATCGGTAATAAATGGTAGCCATTGAAAGTGGTAGACGACACCCTCCTGGGAAACGACCCATTGAAGTTGGTGGGAAATCTTTGGTTTCCAAGTCGGGTGGTTCGCCAAACGCATTTGGATTTCATGTCAGATCAAGGTACTGAAGTGAGGACCTTGATTCAACCAAATTTTCATACTAAACTTCATCTAACTTCCATGAAATATGTAACAAATCCCGCAACTTGTCCGCACATCAGTCAGTCGATCACCTTCTCAAGTCCCAGCATCCGAACTGGTGGAGAGATCTTGTTCAATGATGGCCCAGCGATTAAAGCTGCTAGCGTGCGCCATGGCAGCAGCAAACTTGGAGGAGACCTTGTTGGTCGCTTCGTTCCTGGTGCAGGCCAGGGATTACTGGACCATGGATATACCCATGCTGACTTCACCTCGATATAACTTGGGATATGGGGCCCCGTGGGGCCCCTACAATTAATTACGCAATTGCGGGTATATAAGTTATATATAAGCACTTGGTTCACTGGAACTGCACCACCAAGATTGGAGTTGTTTAAGGGAAAATCTTAACCGGAAACTATGCATCTAGCCGGTTTTCACCACCAAATTGTGTCCTGTAAATTGTCCCATCGTGAAATTCTGGGTATATCCGGCAAAAAGGACTTCGGAAGTAGGCTATCATTCTTTATCTTAACTTAATATACTTAATAAGCCTCATGATAAGTGCCCTACGAGCCTCACTGTTACCCACAATGTTTTTCCAGGCTCAGTTGCGGTCCAACCCACCAGTCGCCAGTCAGTCGCCACTCACATTGCGGCTGAGCATCTGCAGGATATCACTCCAGAGTGCATCTAAAATTGACATCTCTTGTACCTGTCAAACTGGTCAGGACCTCCAGCGGACCTCAAAAGCTCCATTTTTTTGTTTCCACTGCAATTTGATCGGTTTCATCCCCAGTCGCACCCTCTAAGTTTATCTAAATTTCACATGGAACCTGAAAATTGGCGCCAGTAGCGAGCGTGACATAAATGTCTCAAAGCCAGGGGAAGACCCAAACCTCATTCCATTCCCAAACGAGTGACGATCAAAAGCCCCGTTTTTTTGCTCCCCAAAAAGATGCCGCGATGTTGTTGAAAACCAGGATGTGGAAAACATGAGTCCTCCATGATTTCCAGGTGTACAGCTTTTCAATGTGGGGATTGCTACGAATGGATGTGTGCAATTATATCCATGTGAAATTTGGGCTGGCATTCTATCCGTCCTGTCCATAATTGCTGGTTCTATATCCCGCTACATACCATTAAATCACCATCGAATCACTTTTTTTGGTCCCATTACATCCCCACTTCTACCACCATTCTTGTAGGTTAAATCACCATTTTGATGGTGAACACCTAGTGTTCCTGTTGTTTTTCTCCCATGTTCATGGAAAAATCATCATTCTTCATGGAAATTCAACCCCCGCCAAGGTGACACCCCAAGAATAGATGAATAAGCCCTCATTGGTGATTCTTGGTGGATAATATTTTGTTTTGGTACCCTCTGGTAGTTTAACACAGCTAATTATTGAAAATGACCATTTATAGTTGATTTACCTATTAAAGATGGTGATGTTCCACAATTCTATCAGTTTACCAGAGGGTAAACCCAGCGTTTCCTCCAGTTGAAGCAGTACCCCCCACCTGTTCCTCCGCCGCCCGAGCTTGTGCCGTCCCCAAACGCAGGAGCTCTTCCGTCAGCAGCGCGCGCATGTTCGCCTCAAGATACGGGGGCGAGGACCAAGCTGCTTGGGTGATATAGTGATTTAATATGAATTCATATGATGTAATAATATGACTTGATATTTTATAGGGTAACCCCCAAAAAATGGATAATCCAATGCACCAACCTTTAAAGCCATGGATTTATCATGGCGTGTCATATTTTTGGCCTCTGACATGATCGTCCCATCCTCAGCCCAGGGACATCCATCCGCCGTTCGAGAGCCTCCAGCTGAGATTCTGCCTGCTGCCAGGACAATGTGGTGTTTTTTTTGTGGTTCAAGGGTTGGTAGATGTTACCCTCTGGTAAACTAACATAGCTATGGAAAATTACCAGTCTTAATTGGAAAATCCACTATAAATGGCCATTTTCAATAGCTATGTAACAAATTACCAGAGGGTAACAGGTCCATGGCCATCCTTGTCAGAGATGCTGATCCTCAGTTGGAATAGATGAACTGGCCCTGCAACCCAGGTCGTCCGGCAACCAAACCCAGCTGGTAGTCTGTTGAAGGTGCCATCCATTTAGCTTTTAGTTGAGCATGATCTGAATCATTTCTTGATCCTGGTGAAGTCCCAATGTTTAGTGAGATTTTACTGGTTAAATAACCACTTCACGAAACAACTTTGTTGAAATTTCAGGAAACAACTTCATATTAAATTAAAATCCTTCTTTTTACTGGTAGATTAAGTACCCAAAATCCCCATGTTTCCTGGTAAAATCACGTCAAATCCACGCCATCGCCTCTTTGCTAAGACGCGCCAGGGCCATGTCAGCAGCCTTGTGCACCAGTAGCCCCAGCGGCGGCGGCAAGGGAAGGAAGATGGCCGAGACCTTGGAGGAACGGCTGGAAAAAAGTGCTGGAAACTTTTGCGTTGTTCAAGCACTGAAAATCTCTGAAAATCTTGGAGTGAACATGATTCATGGTCAATGTTTGAATGATTCCAGTTTTGAACATCTGGGATTTGAGTGATTTATTCATTGAATTTAGGGGATTTAGCGATTTAAGAACTTTAGTGATGTCGCGGTGACGTCGGTATGGTTTGCCCAGACTTCTCAACAAAACCCTTTACCCTTTGGTCAAAAATTCTACTGATCCACCATATACTGCGCACCTTGATGGCATAGAGCCCAAATTTGAGGGCAAACACCTTGGCGTCCTGCTGACAGGTCGGAAGCTGCTGTTTTTCAATGGATCTCGGGCACTATCTGCATGCAGAAATAAATCTAATAGATGATGAGAGAGGAAACAAACCACCAAACCATCAACAAGTGAGCGATGTTGATACACAAAGGAAAACTGATTATCATAAAGGATCGAAGAAAACAATAAATTATTACAAGTTACAGTATGTTTAACCAGCAAATAATCATCAGAAAAAAACAGCGAACATATGGGGTTCTCCTAAAATGGGGGTCCCCCCAATCATCCATTTCAATAATAGGATTTCCACTATAAATCATCCATTTTTGGGGTACCCCCATTTTTAGGAAACTCCCATAGGTAAGGACCTCCGCCGTCCTGCTGTCGCGCCGTGGTGGCACATTCTTCCAATCCACCCAGGATGGAGTTCCCCGCGAACTGACACTGCAGCAACTCGGTGTACGTCCTCGGCGCAGCGGGCGAATGGCATGGGGAGCTCTTAGTGAAATCCATTTTTTGAAATGGTGCTAGTTAAATTCCAATGTTTATTATGGTTAAATCCAAATTTTCAGAAATATTACTAGTTAAATCAAATCATGATAAATCCCAAGGTCCCAATGTTACTTGGTTAAATCCAAAAGGTTGATGCTGGTATATACCCTCTGGCAGATTATCAGATTTGGCAGTGGAAGATCCAGTCGTTCTTTGGTACTTTGGTCAGCCAGTGAAATTGTGAACCAATGATTTCTTGCTCGTTCCTGAAAGCCATGGGTCTTTACTATGTGTTTGGGGACGAATCGAAAAAATACTCTGGGCATTTTATATCATTTTATACTACATACATATATCTATCTATCTATCTATCTATCTGTCTGTCTGTCTGTCTGTCTGTCTGTCTGTCTGTCTGTCTATCTATCTCTCTATCTATCTATCTATCTATCTATCTATTTGGGGGGAATATATTGTGGTTTGGGGGTTGGTATAGCATCCCCCCCCGGCGCCAAAATGTAATCCGTCCGAAGCCTTTTTTTTGGACCTAGGAAATCCTTCACCAAACTCAGAATACATTTAAAAATAAGGGGGGAGGGGAGAAATTGCCCGTTACATTTCGGGAAGGTCCCCCCCATTTCGGGGCACGTGAGGGGTGGCGATTATATATATATATATATACATAGTCAAATTCAATTAAATCTAATTAAGCCACAAACCTAAGATGGTAATTCAATACATGTAATTATATATAATACATAAAATCAAATGTCTTTGATCTTCTAACTCTCTCCGCACAACTCTCCAGGTCACCTCCAGCCCCACCGCTCGTCCGCCGCGAAAACCGGGGCGCATGTCGTTCACCGTGAAGAGGTTCAAGCCGCCACAGAGGAATTGTGCGAAGAAGGGATCCGAGACATGGACCTCTTGTGCTTCGAAACATGGCGAGTTCCAGGCAACTTGGCTTATTAGGATTTGTCATTTCACCAGGTGATTTCATGTGATCTCAACCAAAAATGGTGACTTACCAATGATCCAACAAGAATGGGGACTTCAAACCCAAAAAAATGGGGATGTGAGCAAGCAAAAAAGGTGATTCAACCCCGATCAAGATACGCGTTCGCAAGCCAAACTAAGGTTTTTGGCCAACAAGAACGGTGGTTCAACCAGTCAGTAAAAATCAATTTTAAGCACGAGAAATGTGGATTCTTAACCAGCCAAAACGTGGATTTCTTAGCGGCCAAAATGGGGATTTAACAAGCTAAAATGAATTTAACGCCTCAAACAATAAGCCAAGAAGAAATGGGGACTTGAACAAAGGGCTTTGATCACCAATGCTGGAGGTATCCCACACACTTTCACCAACACCTTCATTTACCCTCTGGTGAACTAACATAGCTATTGAAAATGGCCATTTATAGTGGATTTTCCCATTAAAAATGGTGATTTTCCATAGTTATGTAACAGTTTACCAGAGGGTACCACCAAAATCACCACCGCCACCGGGGCACGTTGATCTTGCTGACCACCTGATCAGTGTCGTCCTCTGCGCAGACATCCTTCATCTTCTCCAGGAGTTTCCTGGGCCAATGGATGGATGGTTCCTGGAAGAAAATCACCGAAATGTAAACATAGAAAACGAAAAAAGGAAAATATAGGAAAATGGTATGCTTATTGGTTTCATCAAAAAAACTCTCTTTCACTTGAAGATCATCGTCCCAAACACGGAAAACCATTGCCTAACATGGTCATATATGAGTCATACCTGTTTGTTAAACATCCATTTAACAGCTATTTCGAAGGTGCCAGAGCACCAGGCTCTTGACACACAAATAAAGTCACATAAACAACCCAACCATGGAAACCAAGCTTCGTGGTGTTTTCATCCTTCTCTTCCTTTTCTTGCAGCTCGCGACATTTCCTGAACACACTTCGATCGAATGCCATCAAGAATAGCTGCCACACGGTACACAAATTGGAGAAAATGGATGGATCAAATATATTCAAGAATCAAGCCCATGGATCTGCACATGAGCTGCATTCATTTGTTGGTTAAATATTACAGATTCAACGAATTCCAGTTTCGGGATTTCGAAAGAATTGAAGGCTAGTGCATCGTCCTTGATCCCTGTACTGGCCCTGTACTGGCCCTTTACAGTCAGTGATGGTTCCCTACCAACATGGGGGTTCCAATATCCCGGGTTATCTACTAGCCAACTGGCGCCCGCATAACCTCACTTGCAATCGGGCATCATGGACTTCACTGCTTGACATTGTCAGATTCTCCCCATGTGATACACTCAAAACATGTGAAATCCCCCATCTTTGTGGTAGCTTTACAAGCATCTCACCAAAAAACTGCTGGCTCCACATCTGACACTTGAGCATTTTATCATGTTTGGGGTTCATCTGCCCATGTTTCGTGGTTCATATCACCCTCCTTTTAGCTGGTGAAGATAATGTCCCATGTTTGCTTATTGCTTCACATTCACATCTCCCATATCTCCCACCAATTTGTCTGGCCTCATTCAAGAAGAATATCACCCCAAAAGAATGCAAACCATCCCCTATCTGCTTGCAACCAAGCAGTCATCACCGAGGTTTCCATAACCGCAATCACCAGCCAATCTATCAGACCCCCATAAGCCCAGTTCCAGCTGGGTGTTCACCCCACCCAACATCATCTAACCACATTTTCTTATAGCAAAATGATCAATCCATATTTACCCATGGTAACTTATTATTCACCATCCCCAAAATACTTATCTTTTCATATAATCCCTTCCCTCTATTACTAAACGTACCCCAAATGCTAAAAACTAGGGTCCATCTCCAATTTTGGGAAATTTGTGGTTGGCCAATTTGACTTTTAATTGATCCCCTTTAGAAAACAATTTAAAAATAAACCTAT
>BGPT01001787.1:22484-45287 GCA_003297045.1 Symbiodinium sp. clade C Y103 | reverse complement strand
TTTGAAATCGAGAAAAATAGTTTTTAATATTAAGGTCTGGCGCTTACTATTAGGGGTCCGCTTCGAAATCCAATTTTTTGCAACGTATTAATTGCGTTTAAAATTGAGATTTAATTGATTTTGAAATCGAGAAAAATAGTTTTTAATATTAAGGTNCGAAATCCAATTTTTTGCAACGTATTAATTGCGTTTAAAATTGAGATTTAATTGATTTTGAAATCGAGAAAAATAGTTTTTAATATTAAGGTCCGAAGTCTATTATTAGGGTCCCCTTAATAATAAATACCCCCCGAATACTAAAAACTACCCGGGGTGTTTACTATTGGGGGGGGTTTAGTATTAGGGGGAAAGGATTATATCATATTATATTCTATTATACTATATTACATTACATTATATTATATTGTATTATATTATATTATATTATATTATATCATATTATATTATATTATATTATATTGGAATATACTATCATTCCGCAATTTCTTCATGCCAGGATGTTCCTAAAATGGTGGCACCCATAAATCATCCATTTGAATAGGACTTTTGAATGATAAATCATCCATTTTGGGGATCCCCCATTTATGAAATCCTCCATATTCCTTGAAGAGATAGCTATCACCGCCTCCATGATCTTCTCTTCCGCATAGCTATCTCCGCGCAAGGTGTGCAGCGTAGCTTTGGCTTCCTCCACGCGTCCCTGGAGCGAGCGGGACGTCCCAGGAATCCTGGAGATTTGGAAAACGGTTGGTTAATGTCCCATAAAAGCGGCAAATCTTCGGAAATAATCAACAAAATCATGGGATGTTAACCAACAATATATGTCAATAATATGTCAATAGTGATGGTAATACCCAACAAACTATTGATGATGCCTTTTTGTGTCGAGCAAGTTTCATCGATTGATGTCCGACGCGTGGCTTTATTTTGCGGCTTGTTTCAAACATCATTAAAAAATATCATTGTATTAGCTGGTCCAACTATTGAATGCATTAGGGGAAAAAACTAATCCAATTGGATAATCGAACGCAAATATGGGTCTGGTTACCCTCCGGTAAACTAACATAGCTATGGAAAATGGCCCATCTATGGTTGATTTACCTATTAATAATGGTGATCTTCCATAGTTATGTTAGTTTACCAGAGGGTAAAAACTTAGATAAACCCACCAGAATAGTTGGTATATTTCATTTTCTCCACATATACCTGGCCACATGCACATGGAAGTATAGCCCCCATGTTTGCAATTTGTTCTGTCCTTATTTAAACAAAAATACATCATATGTGCCCTGTACATCTGTTTTATATCATTTTATAATATAACATCTATCTATCTATCTATATATATATCCTTATTACATCCCTATTCTGGTTTATTTAGGCCGATCTTTTTGGTTCCCCCTTATATCCCCTTGTCCCCATTATAAACTAGTATAAACTACTGGATATACAATGATAAACTACTGTAAACATTGGATCATAAACCACTGCTTTTATTCTCGAAATTTCCCAACGAAAATGATGTTGCTTTCCATCTGGTAAATTAACATGGACCCTGGCATCAATCGGGATTGGAAGATTAGTTTCCTCTACAAATAGCTATTCTCAGGGTCTATGTTAATATACCAGAGGGTAACAGTCTGCACCAATCTTTCGAACTCGCCCAATCTGCACCTGCTGGACCAGCCATCTGGGCGATCGAGGCAGGAACGGCATACAGGCCTCGGCGGCATAAATTGAGGCATGGCTTCATCCGATGTGTTTCTCCAATGGCAAAGGGCTTCATCTGGAGTTGGAGTTGATGTGTTTCTCGCAAGCAAAGGGGATGAAATCAGCAAATATAGGGACTCAATCTTAACTCAATCTTAATATATCATATATCTTAATCAACGACTATTACTCGTTACTACTAGTAATTATGAAGGAGTATGATTATCATCATTGCCGACTGCATGACGATGATGATGCGAGCATGATGAGGAAAATGATGCATCATGATGCATCGTGATGCAGCCAAGATGCCAAGATCACGATTGCTGGTATAGCCTGCCAGGCTGAAACATGACAGTTGGGGCATCTTAACATCAACAGAGGGGTATCATGGTCAAAAAATGTCATAAACCAAACATCACGGGAATAGAATGGTACTGAAACATGAGGGAAATTAGTGGTTTTGGGATACCTCATTACTTTAGATAAATCCAGGTGGTGATCCTCAAAAGAATCATAATTGAGGTACGTTTACACCCACGGAATGGGTCAATCTCGATGTGAAACCATCCAATCCTGCAACATCTTGCAATTGATTTGAGGCAATAGTGTTTGAACCTGAGATATACCTCTTGATATATTTCCTTGATGTTGATCTGTGACCCGTACTCTTTCGCAAGACATCCATTCCACATTTCCTGTGCTAAAGCCGGCCCCACCCCTAAGCCATGCTCGACCTGTAGGATGATGGCAGTTCTCCAGCCCCCATCGATGTCCACCAGAAATTCATCCAGCAACGCAGCTACGAAGATGCCTCCGTGTTCCGAGTGATACTGGAGGTGCGGTAGAAAGAGGGTCAAACATGGGATTTCTTGTGGGGTACTTCTGATGGCAATTCACCACTATTTCAGGGATGGAGATGTATCTTTTTGGGGGTTGCAATAGTTATCTAAAGTTGCCAGCCCCGATGAAGAATAGGATGACCACCCACCAATCTGCCTCCAGTGCACCTTTCTGGGCCTGTGTTTTGCACCAAGTTGCATGCAAGTTGCATCAAATACCAGAAAAAAGATGGAACAGTCATCCACTCACCCCATCATGTAAATGGGACTTTACTTTTCTATCTTTTTGGAGGTTGCATTGGTAATCATGGCAATCGAGATTGGGATATGTTGTAAATTAGACCCCCAACCCCGTTCACCATTTTCACGGGAATTCTTCCGGAGATTCCGGGATCATTTCAGAACCATGGGTAATTACCCAGTCACCCAGGGAATTTTCATCTTTTGCTTACTGGTGCTTAGCAGGGAATGAGGGAATGACCTATAATAACCATTAATAATCATCCCATTCCCCCATTCCCTACTAAGCACCAGTAAGTTTGGTCACTTGTGTTTTTGCAACTTGAACCAGCATAAGATCCTGTATTTTTTTTCATTGTGAGGCCACTCGTTGCGCATCACTGATACGCTAAAACCTGCTGTCCCCCTGGTGGAAGCTCTGAATTGGAAGACGACTTATCATCGTTGGAGCCGCAACTCCTCCTGGCCAAGTCCCAATCTTTCTCTGTCAGCTAGTCAGATACCAAGTGTGTCGGTCGTTAAATCATGCTAAATCCACATTTCTTAACGTCCAATCCTCATATTCTCACAGCGTTACCGAACAAATCTCCCAACATTCATCTAGCCCCATCCCTATCAGCCCATCATCCCTGAACCACCCCCTGCGATTGCAAATGCCCCGCTCAAAACCTTGTAATACCATGAAGTGTTGGGACCTTCATCAGGGAAGGCTTGAATTGGTTTCTTTGAAACAGTGGTTGGTTCAAGTTCATGGAGCTGCAAATAGGTGAGGGAAGAAGAGCTTAGCAGATTCGTAACTGGATAATTACCTTAATTGGTATGACGCTATTCCTCGCTTATCCCATTTGTAACTAGATCACAACTAACCACGGTTACTGATGTCAGTTACCAATCCTCATTTGGTTTAAACATCCCCACGTTTGTTGGTGATATTGATATTCCCAAGTTTGTTGGTGAAACACATTGAAACCGCATCTACAGCTGGATTCTACTGATATTCACCCCATCCCATAACTGGGTCACAACTAATCATGGTTACCAACCAATGATCCTTTCTTGACATTGTCAATCTTGGATACCCTGCAAAAAAGTAAATTCTTTGTTGGTTAGTAGATATTCCTATTTTACATCAAAACACATAAAGGATGAGTTGAACATAGTTTCTACCCATCGTTCGTTTGTTCACCATTCCCGTGGATCCGACTTCACCCCGCCTGTGGTGATCATCATGTTGTACATGGACGTTAGGGTGCCTCGCAATTCCGCAGGCGCCATCTCGGCCTTCGGCTCAGATGGACTGGGGGAGATGATGGAGGCAGCGTTTCGGATGCTTCGTTTGATGCCCAGTTGCGGGGGGAAAATGGTGGTATTGGTGGTAGATCATGGATAGAATGGGTAAATAAATCATAGGAAAATCATGGTGAAGTCAAACTTATGGGATTCCCCTGTTCAATTGAGCTCATGGAGATGTCAATATGATGAAATCATATCGAAATGGAAGCTGTGAAGGCGTGACATCACCGAACAATCATAAGAAAATGAGAAAGATAGGCTAGCCCACCTTCTCCAAATCGATAGAAACACCAAAGAGTTAGGATGAATTGGAAGACTATCCGACAAGAAAGAGGGTGAGACAGTCCTTGCTGCAGGTGAGGCGGGCCATTGTTACCCGGAATCTCAGGCGGTAATGGATTTCACAGTATCATGTTTGTTCACCAGAGAGAAGCTATTTTGGATTGATGCTTGATAACGGCTAATATCCTCATGTATCTCCACGATTGCTATTTCTGCTGATGTTCATATATTTTCCTCATCCTTAATACATCCACCATGAATCCACCAATAGTTCGGGGCCCCTTCAACTGTGGTTTAGGAAGAATCCCCCGTGTACCATCGCGCTGTGTCGCGCACCTGGTAGAGTGGCACCACATTACTCAGGAGGCCAATAGAGGTGCCTGTCACTAAGCGCCCCAGCAGAAAAACCTCAGCTGTGGCAATGTGGCTGGAGGCGGCCAAAAATTTAAACGGTTTTTATGTGTTTTTACCTGAGAGGTATCTGGGTGGGTCTATACTTAGTTCAAATTTTGAAGATCCACAAGACTATAGCTTGGAGTACTAATTTAGACTCTTACATGCGGGTGCCCTCAAGAATCACCCCTCAGGGGACATGTCCTAAGTGAAATCCATTCCATGATTTCAACAGGCTCAGAACCCAAGAGTCGCAGCCCATAGTTTCAATTTATATTATATATATAATATGTATATATATATATATATATTATAGAGGACTATCATCTTCCAGGACTCTTTTTGGCGTTCCCTGGTACCTTGCAGGAGGCGTATTTCATCACACTGCCATGGTGGTTTCATCCCCATGTCACACCTGAAGAACCCATAAAATCCCAAGTGGAAAGTGCGACCTAACCCCGCTGTTGTTGTCATTCCATGACTGGTTAATTAAGAACCTGATTCACAGTTCATAGACGATGATAATCCCCGATATATAAATGGTAGTAGAACCCCAAAACTAATGATCAACCAGCCATCATGTTAAGAAAAAAACATGTTACCATATGGCTGCTGTTCATAAGTTACAGCATGTTTGAAGTTATAGGTTATAACCCCTATCAATATCTGTAAATGATGGTTAAATCACCTGTTCCGGTAGCAAATACTGCACCAACAGGGGAAGATGCAGCCATTGCTCAATTCATTCTGCGGCCAAGTCGCTATCATGGATTGGCTCAAAGCCTGAAGAGCACAACCGGCTAAGAATATCACCTGAGCTACACGAGAGTTGTGCGATCCTGGCTCAAGACCAAGACCATTGCCATCTCAATGCTTGGGGGAAGAGATTGGACAGTACCTACATGAACTCTCCAGTTCTGTATGTGGCTTCAGTCTCCCCATACAGTAGGTACAATATATCTACCATAAATATCCATAAACCTAGTAAACCTAGCTCTTAACCAACTTATCTATCTAGCAGGGGTGCTCATTGAAGGGATTTGCAGCTCAAACAAGGGGAACATGACGGGAACATGTCTCTACCAATCTACTGTTCTAGTCATCTAGTTATCTATCCACCTAGTCCACAGATTTTAGATTTGAACCGCCCCCAGCAGGAAATGTCCCGCGAAGTCGCGCTTTTGCAGAACTGTTGAATATCTAGCAAAAGCCAACCTCTGTGCGAAATTGAACTAGTAACCAATGATTCCCGGAATTGAAAATTGCCATTTATAGTTTATAGTGGATTTTCCCATTAAAAATATTTAAACATATTTAAAAATGATGATTTCCCATAGTTATGTCAGTCTGACCATGTTTGACCTATTTTGGGACGATTCCCTCAGCCCCATTTAATAAGCGCGTTGAAGACCCTTCAGCGCAGGGCCGTTTTGACCGGCCAAGTCACGCCACCCAACAAGATGCTACTCCGCCGTCCAAGCTCGTCTAAGAAGAAACCTCTGGTAAGGCTGGTAGTTCTGGATGTTCATCCCACCCTAATATCTCATAGTGGGTGATATTTGGGTTTATCTGAGAATAGGGTCTACCCCAATATCATAGCCATTTTTCATGTGGATTTCATGAGGACCTAACTAAAATGGATTTAGAAGTACCATAATTTTCAGACAAACCCATGGATGGCGAGATGTTCATATGATCATAGTCGGTATCACTTCTGGACGATTGGATCTTGATCCTGTTGTGGTCGTGGCTTGCGACCATTGGTTTTGATCCAACCCCAAATGGTCGCGGCTTTCGAGCGATCTCTCGCGGCTTTCGAGCGGCCACAGAAAGCCGCAACAAGAATCAATCATGGGATGAGAACTTGCAATGAACAAGTACTAAACATTTAAATGTGGAAAGACGTAGAGATCTGATTCACAAAATGAGAAGCAAAGCCACAGAACATAGGGATTGAAATCTTACGAAATCTTCCTAAGATATGATATAAATATATGCTTATATACTTGTTAATGAGTGTTTCGACCGGTCAGTTGGTAAAATACTTGCATATCATGGTGCTGTCATATTCTGTGGCTTTCCACTAGACCTAAGATATGGACATGGTCCAAGAAAACATCACACCGCCTTGGGAGGACCAAAATCTTTGAAATACATGAATCTTTGCTGAATATTTGGAGGTGACGTGCTATTGGTCTGGTGTGTTCTTGTCTATTAGGACATCGAAAAAAACTTGCTCTGGGTATAACTTCCAAACTTCCAACTGTGTCAACTGTCCAAACCTCCAAATTGATTTGATTTGTCTAGTCCAAATCTCAAGCTTTTGCAGTGAATTCTTCCAGAAAATCACCCTCTGCGCAAAATGTACTGCCGGTCCACCGGTGAAAAAACGATCTTACTACGTTGAAAAGCTTAACATATGTGAACATCACTGGGTTGCTGCCCGCTGCAACGTATGTACGTATGTACATGTATACAATATGTATATATATATATACACAGTTATATAATTGTCAAAGTATGTTGAAGACACCCTGAACATCCCTTAGCTAAAGACACTCATTCTATACGCCCCCAAGTAGAACAGGTTCAACTGATCACTATTTTAGGATGGGATTGTACCAAAATCTGCATCTCTTGGGGGGCTGCCGACCTCCGCCAATCAAACATGGCCCGTGGCAATGGAAAATCTCCATTTAGTTTGATGTTTTTTACATTTAAACCTCTATTTGTAGGGGATTTACCAGCTAGCCATGTTTGATTCCCGGAGAGTACCAACACAAACCTCAGCAAATGCTGTCAGGGTAATCCCCTACAAATGGAGGTAATCCCCCTATCGTAAATTTCAGTAGTTGCTGGATGTTGCTGGTACCAACAAAACCAGAGGGTACAAGGTGAGGCTATGACTACAATTTCACTAGTTTATGGCAATCATAACTGTAGTTAGATGATGTTAGATGGGGTTAACAAACATGATGAACCACCTATAACCAATACTGTTTAATGAATATGGATATAACCAAACACTATAGCCAAAAATAAAACCAACAAACATCACGTATTTTTCCCCAACACGGATCCTTGGTCGTTTTGGTCTCAGCAACTACTGATAGGCGGAAAGGAGGTGAAGATACAGCCCACGGAGAAGATCTGGCCGAAGAGTTTCGCGGCTCAAAAGCGAAAAGGGGATGCCACGGATGTGGGGATGGGGGGATGGCAAAATGATCTGGGCAAAAAGAGTGGTACACATCCACAGATAATATATAGTATATAGATAATATATAGATCATATATAGCAATATATAGATTAATATATATATATATAGATGATATAAATCATAGATGATAATAGATAATTATTGAGATTATATATATATATATCTATAGATAATAGATAGTAGATATTGGGATAATTATCTATGATCTCAGATCTGATGATATAATTCCTATAAGTTCTACCATAACCAAAACATCCCCAGATAATAGATAATCATTTTCAAAAAGACATAGTCGATCTGGGTTGATATAAAACAACAATAATAGTGGTTGATAATAAATGATACGGGCAACTCCATCGAACATGGATGAGTTTATATATATATATATTATTATATATTCATTATATCAAATAAGATGATATGGGCAACTTCATCAATAACCAACTATATGGTAATATTATACCTGTTATACGTGGGCAAAATGCAAATGTCTGGAAACATATTCTGATATATGGTATGTATGATGCATCAAGGTGTAATTCATCTACAAACTATTTGAACAATGGATTAAAATTGACACATAAATTGTAAACACATGCGAATAATCCATTCCAATGTTTAAAACTGGTACTGGTAGATGATAATGTGAATAGGTTAAGATTGTCAATTCGCCCAAAAAGCAATGTATGATTCTGCAATAGTGACATCATTGCCAATCTTCGATACTGCAAAAAAAAACAAAACTTTTGCTGGTTGGCCTATATAAGCATTCATAGGGGTCACCAAAAAGATGCTGAAAAGCGTATCCAGGATGTTATGGATGATATGTCTGGTGGTTGCTGCTGCTTGAGGTTTGGGAACTGGGATCATTGAAGCCTCAATTTCCATGAAGTAAAACTTCCTTAAGCCCCCTAAAAACAGGGCCATTTGGAGGTATACCATATTTTTTCAGACAAACCCAAGAATGTGCTGTTTGCATTTGTTTTGCTTCACTTATGCCAACATTTGTCCAAGACCATTCGCAAACCAAACATTGCAAGTTTGAAGAGAGGGCTCCCCACAGAGCCTCTACGACCACAGGAAACGAGCACCGAGTGACTGCTACGATGAAACCAGCTTGTCCAGCAGGAATCTGAGAAGCTTTGCTTTGCCAGTTGGGTATGTGACCCACGTCCTGCAGTCGCAAGGGAAGATCAAAACTGGAGCATGTGTTTGCCTGGTAGTACTCCACTTATAAATGGGATACCCTCTGGTGAACTAACATAGCTATTGAAAAAGGCCATTTATAGTGGATTTTCCCAATAAAAATGGTGAATTTCCATAGTTATGTTAGTTTACCAGAGGGTAAGCCCAATTATTTAATAAGGAAAACTGGGTTGGTAACATCCTACTAACTGGGATCACCCGCAAACTGGCCAATGGGGTGCAACAGTCGTCCAGGCTTGTCATCCCATATGCGTCATGCGTCAAAAACAATGGAGTCCCCTGATAAAATCCCGAAGAGTCACTGAATTTGGGCAGCGATTTACATCAAGTGGTGGGGGTCCGTCAACCACAGCGTCTCCAAAGTCGTCCAAAGTCATCCAAAGTCTGGGTTTCCCGTCACGTTTGAAGCTGGGGCATTCTAGAATGGGCGCCTCAGGTGCTGGGCCCCTGGGCGAGGTTTTTGTGGCATGGGAAAAGCCTGATCTTCAAAGGTGATGTAAAGCATCGCACCGCCAAGTTGGACTAGGTTGACTACTAGGTGGACTATGGTTCATGGTAGATGTATAGTTCATGGTTTCATCATGTTTCATCATTCTTTCACTCATGTATATCTATATACATACAACGGATTATGATGTGCACGACTACAATGTTGTCAGGGGAATACCAAGGTGGTTTGTACTAGAATTGCGATGTTGGACAATTCCCCAATCTTCAACAAACCCAATGCGTTGTGAAGAGATCCGCAAAGTCAACTGGGCCTGGATCATCATCGCATATGGGGGTTTCCATAAATGGGGGTACCCCAATAGCCGGATGGTTGATAATGGAAAATCCCATTAAAATGGATGATGCCAGGGGGTACCCCCATGCATGGACACCTCCATATATGGTTGAACATTGCCATATACGGACATGTTCCGTTTGGATCCTTCACGCGCCTTCTTGGCCAATACAAAGACCCATCACTCAACGATCAAAAGTCAAAGAGATCGTTCTCAGAGAGTGCGATTGGGGATGGCAACACCATCGATGTATATATGTATATATATAGATTATAACTAAACAATATCAAATACATGTATATATATATATATATTATATATATATGTTTATATATACACAACTCTATGATGGTTTCACCATGTATACTTCACACAAGAAAACATGCTTGTGTCATCAGATCCTACACCGCTCTTCATCTGTCCCCTCGGCTTAGGCCAAGCTTCGATATAGCCTCAGTGGCTCCAAGGGATGCTTGTTGGATAGTCTCCAAAGGTGGAAAAACCCACCATTTGTAAATCATTTGTCCTAGGGAAAACCATGGGTTTTCCACATCTATGTTAGTTTACCCTAGATGAAGTGGTTAGTATGTATCCCAACTGACAGCGAAAGGAACCATACTTGAATTACTCAAGTATTGAACTACCGGTCCAAGGTTTCCCCAGACATATCTTGTGCCACTCATTTGGAATGTCTCAGGTGCTGAACTCTACAAAGATTTCGTGAGCTGCACCTAGCCTGGCGGCCTATGACCATTTGTCCCTCATTCTCTGATGCAAAGCAATCAATGAATGGTTTCATCATGATTCATCGCATGGACAGATTGCCATTACATACAATTGATATATGTACATATATAATGGGGAAATATGGATGCAACATATGATATGTATATAACATAGCCCAACAATCTGCTTTCCAGGTGTAAATGTAAATGAAATATACCGCAAATATCTGCAAATTGTGGCAATGCTCAAAGAGAAATCTATGATACACAAATGGATTTTAGTTAGGGGTACCCATCTTTGAACCTGCCAATATCTACCCCGATTACCCCAAACATCCGCGAACCATCAATCACACAGGCCCAAAACGTAACTAACAAGTGAGAGGTTGGCTTACCTACCCTCATCTACCCGGGCCAACCCAAAAACTACACTAAGGTTTATTAAGGTTTTTTGTCCAAATTGTAGTAGTGGTACTACTACCTACACTGGAAGTCAGCCATGGTGGGAGGATTCCCCTTACGACCCATAGGGCTGAGATTGTGGTGAGGTCGCTGCATGCCACTGATCTGGAGCTTTGCAGCTGGCATGGCGGAGAGCAGATGGTCCCGCGGATACCAAGATGCAATTCATATCAATCTGGTTAGTATGCATCCCCATTCGTTCGAAAAATATATCGAGGTACAAACTTGCTAAAGTACACATGTAAGTCTGACCCAGTAATTTATCATACGAATTGGGAAGCCCATTCGCCATCATCTCCTACCCCCTTGGACAAGTCCCAGCCGCCAATGTCTAGACCAAATAGGAAGGCTCCCAGTGATGCCACCAACGCAGCGGTGGCTGCCTGCTGGGAAAGCATGGCGAATTCAACGGGAACCAAACACGGTTGCATGTCTTATATACCCAAGTGTTAATATACAACATCATACAACTAGATGTGGAACACCCATGGAGTTTCCCCTTTGGAAAATGATCTACAAATCGTGGGTTTTCCATATATATATATATGTTATTTCAAAGGAGGATGATTGGCAAAAACATGGACCAATATTGGATGAAAATGGACGATGTTTCATGGTCAAGTTCGATAAAAAGAGAGGTATTAAAAATGGCAATGGAAATGCAAGACAACCCCCGGTCTTAGTTTGGAAAGGCATATTTATAACATTTCTAACTTGGTGATTTCTTTTGCTGAGGATTGTTAGAGGGCAATCTTACGCAAAAGCTTCAAATCCTCCAAGAATAACCCCACCTTGCAGCCTTGGTAGAGGGTACCTTCCTTGGGGATCCCGCAGTGTATACAAAAACTCGGGTGAGTGGTTCCACCCTCGCCAAAAAAAATGATGCCTGTTGGTGAAAATTGGATTTAAGATGATTTAAGGCTTCAAGTGCAACATCTATCCCAACTGTGTGTCTTTTTGTTTGCTGGGCTAGTGGATACGGATACCTCAAGTTCAGATCCCAGATCCATGGCGCGCATCCCAGCAAAATAAGTGGTTGACAACAATATACATAGGATACACAACGTGTGTTTATCCTACTAGAACTTGTATATAATACAAACTCATCTGTGGCATACAGTAGATGTTTATTATAAGTTGTTGTGCTGTATAACAATAAATGTATAAATACACAACTGAAAACCTGGGATAGCCGCCTGCCCACGAGCCATTGAGAGGCACGCAAAGACGCTGGAGTTCTCGCCAAAGCGGCCCCGAATTTGTATGTAGACCAAGGGTGGCAAAAAGGATTCGTCATGTTTGCTGATGACTTCAATTTGACATATTTTGAATTGTGTTGACCAACATATCCACAATTTAGCTTCAGAACATGCTGATATTACAATGTCTGATGGTATAAAACAATGTCTCGAAAGGCGAATCGAAAACGGTGTTGACCATATACTGGAAATGATTTACCACATGTATCAGCCCAGCCCCACGGAGGTTAGGGTTTCCAATATCAAACACTAGGAACTTGGAGGAGAAACAGCAGCGGTTGATGGCTGGTTCAGCATCCAAGATGTCGCTGCTTGGGGCGAATTTTGGGAAACCTCTCGGATGTTGGATCGTGATTGACTACTTGAATCACTTAGTGATCAATCTTGATACATCTACAATGTACCATCATGTATATAATATATAGAGATATACTCAGGTCATGCGTTGCATAGACACATAGTGTTCATACGGCAGCACTGGGAGCTCTACCCCTGTGGCATGAATGGGGTCTGAGTCATAGTCTTACGTAAAATGCACTAGTTTTTCCCCACAACTGCTGATGACACACACACACACAATTCCTGAAACATCTTGATGGTACATGATGGTACCATCCTGCTTGAGCTGGGAAAGTCCCTGTTTCCAAAATATGTACAACCGACCCATTTCCCAAACCAACAAAAACAAAAGGGCATATTCTGGTCGACAATTTCGTTGTGTTTCCCAAAATGATCACCTTGCCGGAAAAAGAACAAGGGCCCAGGCGGTTTCACCATGTTTAATGATCTGTTCATGCCGTCTCCAAACGAGCTGGCGCCACTAAAACGCAGGGGACAGGACAGGCCCTTGGTGAAGATACTGAAGATTTGAAGTTCATTCCTCTGAGCCATCGAGCATGGAAAGAAGACATCTATACATGGAGGTTGGTTCTTGCCATGCTCACTGCATCCTGCCCAGTCCCTGATCTAGATGCTGCATCCAGAGCAAGGCGCATTACCCATCAGTCACAACTGCTTCGGACATTTTCTGTCGACTTCTGGAAAACACGAATGGTACGAAGGCACCTAGCACCTTGTTGTTTTGCTGGGTATCGCATTGTAGTATATGTATATAAATGCAACATTTTGCACCTAGATAAAGCCGAAAACAAACAGCAGCCTGGAGATACCACAAATCTGGGCAAATTGTAATAATATATAATTCACTAACAAACTTGAAATAAGCCCCTTTACTAACCATGATTTCAGTGAGGTCGCAGTGAGGTCGCTATAGTTTACCCATGTCAAATGTCGATCTCTGACATCTAAGTTGTTGGCATTGACCGCAGCAACAAGTGGCTGTAGATTAAAACCTTCTACCCAAGAGAACACAACATAAAGGTGACAAGTGGTTCATTCGTCGAACTATTGCATTCAGGTGCCTGTGCAAATAGCAATGTTTTTCCCATTGCCAGAAATCAAGCATGAGAGCTGGAACTAAGTGAACATGTTTTTCAAACAACAACATGGCCGTCAAACCCTTGGAAGCTCTTAAATAGATGTTCCGGATGTTCATCCCATTAAAATTGACACTATATAAGAGGTTTTGACCCATCTCCACATAACCAATACATTTCGTTCCGAATCTAGAACCTCAAACATGCTGGCCACAGGTGCCACAGGACATGGGTGATCTAATCAGCAAGTGATTCAGAGCCCATGCTGTGGATGCAGGAAACACAGACCGAAATGCCGCCTCATCTTCAAAATGCGGCACAAAACCGATTGCAGACCAGGTCAGGGCTTTAAAACATCCTAACTGCTGGCCCAATCTCATGAATCGTCTCACAGAACAAACATAACAAAAAGAGGCAAACAAAAACAGCATTTGTATCCCTAGCCTTGAAACATAAATGAAATGGTTGCTTTGCACAGGACATAAAATGACATAATCATACATAATCATGAAATGACATTCTGAACGAAAACATGTTGCTACACAACTGTACCAGTACCTCTGGCTCACTCAAGTGTGTTTTGATGGGTAGTCGAATTTCGAGTCCCATCAACACCCAACATAATTCCATGTGCTTTTGAACTCATTCTCTTTATATATCTTTATAGTGTTCCAGAAGGATCGGATGTCATCCCACCTACCGTTGCCACTTGCAGAAATGTGTTCGAGACTTTCCACTTAGGTCCAATGTTCAATTGCAGGCCTGTATTGCTCACAAAATCAATTCAATGGATTGGTGAATGGGGAAATTTTAACCGAAAACCAGGGATTTTCCCATCAAATAGAGGGGTTTCCGGTTAAAATGTTCCCTTAAACCAATCCAGTGATCAATGCTATTGCCTACACAATTACTGCTATATTGGGTGCACTTCCCCAATTCCTGTCCTCCAAGAACGAAAACATCTTGCCCGCGATGGCTGCTTTGTATCTGATTCATTTTTGTCCAAACTAAACAAGATACTAAACATGCGTATATGTACATAGACAAATAAACATAAGGGATGTCCAACTTGTGGTTCTTGAAGTCAATGTTTTAGCTCCTGAAATTCACAAAATTCATCGTTAAATCCCTTTGAGCCAACTTTAACTTTGGGCAGAACATTTTATCATGTCATAGATGTATTGTTGATCATATCTTCTGAGCCCATTCGAATCATCAAATGTTCATTGTATCAAATGAGATTATCATTGATGTATCATTGATCATGTTCAATTGAAACAAGTCTCATGACTCCACAAATCTATGGCCACGCTCACAACCTGGCTTCAGGCCAAGTGGAGTTCCAGGCCGCTAAGACACCTGCGCCGAAGGAAACACCGCGTGACGTATGTGGGAACCCATGATACCCTAGTTCTTTTAGCCCTATGAATCCAAGTACCGCCTTAGCAAGTACTTGTGGTATGATTGAGGGGTTAAGTATGGTTAAGTACCTTCTCAGACAGTGTTTGGATGCATAGGGAACCAGTTGATACGGAAAATGAATGAAAATGACCCATTTAGTTCCATGATTTACCTGGCAACAATGGTGATGTTCAATAGCAATACTAGACTACCAGAGGCTGATTGATGACTACAGAACATACTATAGTACATGTTTCTCACGCTGCAATTTCGGCAAAACCACAACTTTAGACATTAGCAATAGAACCCGCATCATCCTGCAAGCTGGGTCTATGATCCTGCACTTATCCTTTTCATGGCCACTATTTCATGAATCTTGAAGACAGAATCACAACATACCACAACAACGCCCAGCTTCAATGAACATTTCCCTGAAAGCTCCGCTGTCATGAATTGTGATCTACCCTCTGGTGAACTAACAGTTTGCTATTGAAAATTGCCATTTAATTCGTGGATTTTCCCATGAAAAATGGTGATTTTCCATAGCTATGTTAGTTTACCAGAGGTTAATCCCCTGTTGTCTTTCAATTGATGGATCCCGTCATTGCTCTGTAGGGCCCTTGTTTCCACAGCTTTGTATAGGATTCTGTTTATTCGTTCTGTCTTGGATCCCGCTTCTCTATCATACCTTCTCTTGGTCAGACTTCCTTCCAACATGAGGTTTTCCCATATGGAGGTTTCCCAAAATAGGGGTACCCCTAAATCATCCATTTCAACAGGGGTTTCCCTTATAAACCATCCATTTTTGGGTACCACCATTTTAGGAACCCCCCATATTTTCCACTCATGCTTATAGATTATTAGACATCACTTCTAAGCAACTGCCTCCCCCAATGGCAGCAGCCCTCGTGACAAGGCACGCGCGTTGAAGTCTTTGGAATTCATCTTCCACTTCTTTTCAACAGCCTCCTGGGATTGGAGCATGTCGATCAAATCAGGAACCCATGGAGGTACCAATATTGCAGGTACCTTGGATGTATAGATCCATGGTGTGGTTTAAGGGAAGATTGACATCGGTCAGTATCTTCGTCGTTTGCCAGGAACTATAGGATGATCTAGTGGTGTTACTACGGATTAAAGTTAAATATCATGGGAAACCATGTTCTTTTTTGACCATACTTACCCTCTGGTAAACTAACATAGCTATTGAAAATGGCCATAGAAATAGTGGATTTTCCCATTAATAGCATGGTGATTTTCCATAGTTATGTTAGTGTACCAGAGGGTAATCTTAATATCTGGTTTTCACAGATGTTCATGGTTTTCTCCATCCAAAACCCGACCTTCAAGAGAGCAGAGGGCTTCAAGCCCAGAGCCTCCACCTGTGGCGCTCCGGCGATTTGAAAAACTCATCGAACGTTCGGCATCGCAAAATCCATGGAGAATCCTTGAACTAAATGGAGGATTTAATATGATTTCATGGGATGAATTTGATTTAATGCTACTTTATGGTGATTTCATGGGATTTGAATATCATGGGATTTATATAAACCGGAGATTTTACAGCCATGTTTGATGACACCAGAGGCATTGTTGATTTTGAATTCAGCGGTTTTCTTGTTGAATATCAGCCGTTTTCAGCGAGGATGGGTCACATTCCCATGCTTCCATCTCTAAATCCATGATATATTGATGCACTCCCCATGTTTTCAGGTCCCTAAGATCCTACAATGTTGGTTCTCCCAGCTATAAGTTCTAACATCATCTAACTAGTTTGATACATCTATCATAATTCCTACTTATCTCTACTTGCTTCGACCAACTCAGGCAACTACCCTCTGGTAAACTAACATAGCTATGGAAAATCACCATCTTCAATAGGTAAATCAACTATTTCAATGGTCCATTTTCCATAGCAAACTGTTAGTTCACTGGAGGGTAAATCCCAATGGGAAATCGTTAAATCCAATGGGAACATCACCAGTTTTCACGGTCAAACCTGGCACCACCAGACATCCTTCCCGCCTTGGCGAGCACCTTCTCGAGGCCCACCTCGGTAAACCTGGAGAACGGATCGTCGACTTTTTTTGGGGGGTACCATTGAAGTAGTAGATGACTATTGGGGGGTTCTTAAAATATGGAACCCTCAAAATCATCCACCTTTAATAGGATTTTCAATTCTAAACCATCTATTTTGGGGTATCCCTATTCATGGAAACCAGCAAATGACTATTGGGGATTATCCCCTATCCCCCAAAAAAAAACAAAAATCAACCATGGTTGATTTTTAAAGGGGTTGACATGATTGATGTGTGATTCATTAATCTAGATGGTTTATCATGGAAAATCCATCTATAAATGGATGAGAACTGGGGGTACCACCAGCCATTAGGAAACATCCAGATGGGAAATTAGACATGAAAGGGATTTTCAGGTGATTCAATCACTCAATGAATCAAGAATGCACTCAAGTGAAACAATACAATTCGCATCATTCCAGTGATGTCAGCACAGCGTTGCGAAGCTGAGGTCGCTACAGCATAACTTTTCCAGATTTATGGGATTTCTGCTATAGTATGGGAAATCAAATAAGGGGGCGCAAACATCGTCAACCACAATGGGCCATCCAAGTTCTGTAATTAAGTGGATTCATAAAAGTGACTGAAGACATATATCTAGACCATAAACCCAACAGTTAAGCTAGCTCTAAACTAACTACTCTAGGTAGACGCACTAGAGGGCATCACTTTGAGCGGATGTACGAGACCATTGTATGAACATACCATACCTGTTTGCTCCAAAGACTTTCGACAACTGTATTTGCTGCTGTTTTCTGGAATTCAAAAACCTTGTCAGCAAGTATTTGGAGCGCCAGGGATTCCCTCTGGTAATCAAAGATGGCAATGCAAACTCCCCTGTTTAACGATAATGTGACCAAATGACCATTTATTGGACTACACTCTGGTAAACTAACATAACTATGGAAAATCACCATTTTTAATGGGAAAAACAATTATAAATCACAATTTTCAATAGCTATGTTAGTTTACCAAAGGGTATAGGACATGATCACTAGATGGCCCAATATCAACATTGGATATAGATCCCTAGCATGAATATTGATATTGGACTATGTTGATACAATATGGATATAGATGGTAGGAATTCCATCAACGTTCCTGAGTCTCCAGGCGCCCATTTCATTGGACCTCCGCGATATCTCGGCCAGTTGTAGCCTGGGAAGTCATGGAAACTGCGCCAGGTGGAGGTGATAGTGTGGCATGTTGAAACTGAAGCTTCCATAAACATCCAAAAACTCGCCTCAGTTGCCCACAGATCATACTCTTGCTTGACTATCTCTATTTTTGTGTCTAGAGTTGAATCATGTGAATAATCACAGTTTTCCATGAATAATCAAAGTTTTCCATGGGTTAAACCTAATAATCACAGTTTTCCATGGGTTTTCCATGGGTTAATCATGAGTTAAAACCCGCATTTTGGCTAAACTCCCCCAGCATTCTCTGTTCTCCAAAAACTTCACCTCCGCACATCAAGGGGCCAAAGACGCAGCACACATCCACGTCGGAGGCGCGGATGGCCATACCCTCCTCCAGGCATTTAAAGCCTCCAGTAAAGTGGAGTCATGGTCAAGTTACATGGGAAACCCACCATGAATGGAAGTCCCAAATGAGCACCATCATAATCCCTCTGGATTTAAGTACCTTCTTAGGAAGTATATTTGGGGTATGATTTAGAGGGTTAGCGGTACCTTCCCAGACAATGCTTGGATCCATAGGGAATTTATTGTACGAGAGGACATAATCAATGGATACAATATGAATCTGGGTAAATTATCATAATTCACGAATGATAACTCTATGAACAATTTCACTCTGGTGGTGATTTAATCAACAAAAAATATGGTGATACAGTGGTGATATGTATATATATATATATGCAAATTATAAATTTCACACATGTGAAGCAAGGCTAATATTGAGATAGTTTTCCCTATGACAACCATGATGCCAGTGAGGAAGAACAGTGAGGTCCTTCTCATTTACAGAAATGAATGGGATTCCCAAATGGGTATATGAAGACGTTACCATCAATAGTATGGGTATATACTCAACCCTTTGACCATGGAATATATTTATATATAATATGTATATATATAATTCATAAATACATATATAGATTATACCGTATATCCTGTAGATACATGCCTTTCAATCCCTATACAAGATGATACAAGTATAATCAAGTATAGCTATAACTTAACCCCTTGAATTTTCTACCAACACCCAGAAAATTATAACTTGCGCACAGTTTTTTATGGTGAAGCGGCAACGGCTCGCTCCCCACCTTCGTTCACCACAGGTAGGTACAGATTGTCAATGATCTCATCCTGCAGATGGCCCCGCCAGCGGAGGAGAAATCATCCCAGGAATTCGGATCATGTGGGCACTTACCCTCTGGTTATGACATAGCCATGGAAAATCTCCGAACTAAATGGAGGTTTCTAGGGAAAATCATCCAATATTAGCCAGCGATTCCATGGCTATGTCAAATAACCAAAGGGTACATTGTAATTACCATATGAAGTAACCACATATGATCAATGGTTGACATTCCACAGCTAGATTCAGGGCCTATGTTGTAACATATTTGTCTATGAGTTGGTTATAAAATACTGAAGAATCATGGGTCCTGCACATCCAAGTACGGCTGTTGATCTTGGATGCTGTCACAATTTCAAGGATTCAAAGTTCATTCAGCCAAGATCAGACTGGTCCCTAGCTTCAACTTTACTTTACAGACTGATTGACTGGCTTCAGATCGTCCACAAAATACTGTCCCGTTTTCTCCAAATCATTCGAACATGCACTCATCATCACTCATCTCTTCTGGTCTTTACTCCCTTGAACTTTGGCAAACACAGACCGGGGGGGTTGCTGACTACCACTTACAAAGGTTTTATGAAGGAATGTCTTCAAACATGAATCGTATTTTTACAATTGACAATTGGGTATGATAATCCACTGGTGAGTGACTCTACATTGGTTCGATTCATGCCATATTCACACCATTTGGAAATATCTCCATATCTTGCAGCAGTCGAATCAAGCACGGAAAATCCCAAACAAAAAAACCGTGCATGACGACCACCAACCGATACATCCCCTATTTTGTGGACCAAAATATCGTATTGTTGATGGCTTGAAACCACCATTCTTGATTCTTGACTGCAATTTTGGACAAAACATGACAAGATGCGATCCATTTCCATTGCTCATGGCTATTCAATGGATTGGTGTAACAAAATGCAGGAAGTATGAAACAAAAATGCAGCAAACCCTGTTTTTGACCCACAAATATGGGTGTTTCCTGTACATTTTCCCATAAACCAATTCCGGGATATGTGGAAACTAGCAAAGGACCTCATGTTTCCTGGTTAAGTCCCCATTTTCGAGGATAAAAAACCCTCTTTATGTGTTTTTTGCATCTGCAGCGCGAATCTCTCGAGGGAAAGTGAGTTCAACAACGCACCTCGGACATGGTCTTGGCTTGCACGCCGTTGGTCTTCCAGACCTCCATAGAATTTCCAGGGTTTCATAGCAAAATAGCTGGAACTCATGGCTGTTCATCTCCAAAAATATGGAGTTCAGACCCAAATAGAACAGGAAACCTGCTACAGTACTGGGAGTATCTGTAGGGGGAAACATCATCGAACAGACATCTAGGAACCTGCTCGGCATCTTAGGGGGGACCCCATGCTGGTTCACCCCGAAAGTTTGATGGGGATCACCATTCCAAAATATGCGCCTGCCGCGCCTGCATTTCAACATGCTCCAACTCTGATTACGATTGAAACTTGGTCTTTGCAAGGCTACCTTTTACACCCACACAAACACACACACACACATGGATTAAGCCTGAACGTATGAAATCAATATAGTACATATGTATACATAGGTATCTTACTCGAGTGCATTTTGAGCATTTGTAAATGTAAAGAATGACAGAAGCTCTTGGTATCCAGATATGCTTCTATCTGGGCATATCTGATCATATCTGGGATGGTTTTCCATAGAAGGGTACGTTAGAATTAGGATGATCTTTCAAGGGTAACGTCCAAGCGCAACTTCCTTCCAATTCTATGGGAAATCATCGAAATAATCGAATAGTTGATCTTAGTGTCCAGATTTCCGAATTCCAATCACAAAAATGGTGGGTCGGCCATATGGAAAGATCATGAAAAATCATCCCCGCAACCTTAAACATCATCATTGATTTACAGTACATACAACTTACCGATCTTTACCCCGCCTCTAAATCGAATAAACATGTCTAAATCCATCCATCTGAAAACAAAAAACAATTCTAAACATGTGTATTTGCATGTATACATTTTCCAACACTACCCCATAGAAAAATATCTCAACCCAGCCACATTCCTACAGGGATTCCTGGATCCACACACCTGTTGGATCAGTGCTTCCGCCGTGGGATCGCGCTGGTGACGACGTTTCTCGTCGTACGTGTAGAAGCCCTACGGCGGTGGCGGCAGCATCTGGGGATTTTGTTTGGGGATTCATTGGGAAAAAACCCATGGTTACACCCCATTTCAGGATGGTGGCTTCAGCCAATCATGAAAATATGTTGATCAATATTGAGATAATCATCCCACTTGGGATGGAAACAAACAGACTTCGTTTGATGTTACAGAATGACTGAACAACTTTGGTGCATCGAAGTTCTTTGTATGTATTTTGTTGTTTTGACCAAAACTGACATACAATAAAGTAGATACAGATACCTGGTTGATTCATTGGGGATTACCCAAAAAACAACTACATTTTCCAGTAAAAAACAAACCACCCTAGACCAAGTTAGGGTTCCTAGAGGTGATTCCCTTCAGGAAAGTTCTTCATTTCTTCAGTTTGCCGGGCAAGAAACATTGGTACATCACATGTTTGCACACATGTGATGATACTGCCCTCCTGGTAATTTAACATAGCCATGGCAAAGAACATATGCATAGGTAAATCATGAATGAAATTGAACATTTCCCATAGCGATGTCCAATTCCCGAAGGGTACATGTTGTTTTAATCAGCAAACGCATTGACCTCGGCCATATTCCTGCATGAAATTCACCGAAAGGAGTAAGCTTTGATTCAGACTGGCAACCCATTTTGAAATTTCCCTGATGTACTCTGCATGATACAATGTTACAACCAATATGTATATACCTGGAAAAACCAAACGGCAAAAAGAAACGCCTCGGAGGGTCTGCGGCGCCTCCAGTTGATCTGAGGCATTTTCTGTTTTGCTGAGGCATTTTTAGTTTTCTGAGGCGTTTTTTTTGTTATCCTAATTTTTCCGTTTTCTNTTTCCGTTTTCTCTGTTCTGGATTGTTCTAGGATGGGTAAATGACAGTGGGAATTGCGTTGATTTCAATACTTGCGAATGCAAAGCCTTGGTAAATCCAATTCCAAATCTCAATAGTGTAACATCACCCAAACCTAGGGGCATGGCTTCTGCGTGG
>BGPT01001787.1:1373-22389 GCA_003297045.1 Symbiodinium sp. clade C Y103 | reverse complement strand
TCCTCCGTGAAACTTTGTTGAAAGCTGCAATCCAAGTCACTCAATGTCGGTGAAAGCCAGTGCTTGAAATGTGCAAATATGAAAAGATATACCGTGCTGTAACCGATTGTTTTCTGCATTGTTTTTCTTGCAGCGTTTCTTACGTAGGAANATGTGCAAATATGAAAAGATATACCGTGCTGTAACCGATTGTTTTCTGCATTGTTTTTCTTGCAGCGTTTCTTACGTAGGAAAATCCTTAGCAGGATGTTTGGCTGTGTGTCAGGGGTTTGGTCGCTAGTTGTGGGCTTTGCATCTGCAAAAGTGGACATGGGGAGTCCAAGTGCTTTGGTAAACTTTTTGTGTTTGAGGCGTTTTTGCTTTCCAGAGGCGTTTTTTACTCACCAGAGGCAAAAAAATACTGATGCGGCGTTATTTTTTGCCTCCGGGGCCTGAGGCACTTTTTTCCACCTCTGGTGTTTCTAGGTATACATATAGTTTTTCACAAGGTCCTGCCATTGGTCGGAACATGGAGTTGCGAAACTTTGGGTTCAAACCCAGCTCCCCACTCACCCGGAGGTTGAGAATAGAGGGCACACCGCAGCGAACACGGTCAAACTCTCACGCAACATGTTTTATCTTCGATGGGTCGGGTATCATGTTCCTGCTCCTGTGACCACAAATTCCAAATTTCAAGTACTGCACTACCTAATTTTAAGGATTTTACAACAAACAAAATCGCATGTGGGTTTGTCTGAAAATCTGGCACTTCAGGTCATCAAACAATATTTTTTTTCATTAACAGACATTTGTGAGATATGTTTTTGGTATTCACCATTGTTTGACAAACCTTTACACAAGACATCACAAAACGATGTACACATGTCCAAGAAAGGCTGTTTCAGACCCGGCTTCGATCCCCGCCTTCCCAGATTTCTGGCCATAACGTTGGGCCTTGTACCTCCGGCACTGAACACCTGGGTTGGTCCCTGAATTCAAAAGACAATGAAAAATCGGAGGCTTCCGAAATAGATTGGTTGAAGGTCAAGTTGGGTTTATGGTTGATATAAGAATTTTGGGATGCAGTCTAATATGTTAATGGATGTAAACAACAAAGTCACTCCTAAGTCAAACCTCTCTCTGATCGGACCCTTTCGGCCCATGGAAACGCAGTTTCCAAGAAGTCATGTCTAAGTCATTCCTTTTGCACACTGCCCATTGGAACGCTAGCACGAAAATTGCGTTTGTTCAGCACTTTGAACCGCATAAATCATCAAAATCCAATGGAACGCTAGTGATGAAGAAGGTGTTTTTTTTGATGGTTTTGGTTTCTAACTCTATGATAGAAAAGCATGGAACGCTGGATCTAAAGCATTCAGTCTTGCCAAACCACAATAGCACGCCCAAGTTTCTTTTCTACGCCTTGTTCGGTTTTGCGTAACATTTCTACCTCCATTCCATGGAGCCCGGCGCACATAGCATCCATGACAAACTTCTCGGGATTCAGTCGGCCCTCCCTGGCAGATGTCAGGGACCCAGATCATGCTATGTAGATCCATGAGCATATGGAGGTTTCCTAAAGTAAGGGTACCCCCAAATCATCCAAAATTATAACACTTTAGTATTGAAACCTCGGGTTTTGGGGCACTAAAAACTTAGGAAACCACCATCTAATCTTAAAATACATCTTCAAACAGATGGACAAGCGACAAGTGACAAGTAAATTCATACCAAAATGGTGATAAATTACTTTTTTATATGTTTCTATCCTTGTGGGGGTTGCCAAATAAGGCTATATATGTTCCAGGTTCCGCGTCCCCCCCCTCCCCCCCACCCATGGTCATGGTACCCCTCTCCCTCCTGTGGTATGGGGTGTGTGAGGGTATCATGGTACCCCCTCCCCCCCTGTGGTGTGGGTGAGTGGGGTTGGGAGGTTGAATATGACGTACCTATAAGATCATATGAGGAATCAGCAAAAGGTGGTGGATGAGCAGTATAATAACTTAGCGCCAGATGAATAACAACTAGGTGGTTGTACATTTGTATAGCTATATGTTACATACATAGATACACTCATAGATACAGATAGATAAACTACATGTAGTATGTATGTGTTGTATATGGAGTATGCAGGTGGTTTGCATATCTACATACATAGAAAATATACATATATATATATATATATTTACGCACAAACGATTGCAGCCCTACACATGAAAGGCACATAGAAAATATGTATATATATATATATATATTTTTTGTTATATATTTATATGTATATCATGTATGATAATGTATGCATATTTATGTATATAAGTATATTTATTTGTAGCTTGGGGGTCGTTGCTATACTTTTTAGGTAGTGCGATAAAAGTACGATGGATTAGGTAGTGTATGTACTTTGCATCCAACAAGAGCACTCGGCTGCCCATGATAGCCCAAAGCTTTGGCAGGCTGCTTGCAGCACGGCCAAGGACGGTGCCCACCTTTTCACAAATTTTGATTTTGCCATGCTGCAGCTGCAATGCAGTCTGAAGCAATTCCTTCGCCTTCTCCACCAAAATTTCTTGCCCAGCGAGGTTCTCCTGAAGCTCAGCGACTGATTCATTAGATCCACAAGCCGGAGGCGACTCCTCTTCGTTCTCGATTTCAGGTGCCAACTTCGGGGACCATGCATAGTCGCTCCTTGGCAGAGCCTCTGGTTGAAAAAAAACATTGTATTTGAAGCCATCAGCAAATTCTCTTCTGGTTCACCATATCAGCCATGCATATCACATTATTCTGATTCTTCTTTCATATTCTTTCAAAGTGGTCCGATAGAAGTCGGTTTGTCAAACCTTCAACTGTATATCCGCGCCATAAATCAACCTATCTAACCGCATAAAATGTTATAATATGTTAGAATCGTCATAGATGCCAATGTATCCCCATGCTATGCTCTCCAAAGCTCCTCATGATATAACATATCATATTCCATTTCTCCCATTTTTTTCGTGGGGAATTTCCCCCTGTTTTTGGACCCAAAAACGTCAAAAAACGCCGCCTCTCGCGTTCACGTGCAAAGAGATCGATCCCGACGAGATCCCACATGCGACAAGGTCCCATGCGCATCCCATAGGCCTGAACTTCCGGCGAATGGGGAGGACATTTATGTGCAAAAAAATGGATTTATCCAGCATAATCCAACGTCATATGCAACTATGCTTTTCGGTTTGAAAAAGTCGAAAGTTTGCACGATTTCTGAGCATAGGATAGTAGCGGTATGCTGGTGGCAAATTTCCAGGTGATGATCATAGCAAGGGTAGGACAATCTGCGACGCCTAGTCACAGTCGTTATTATCGATGTCAGGCCCTGTAGCAGTAGCTTTAAGTTGATTTATGCACCTCTTCAACTGTAGGTCTACCCTAAATACAACAGTTGTTGGAGTTATAAAGCAACTGATCTGACTTATCCATCCTGGGGGCATTACATTGCACAAGTAGGTCCTGGCAGATTATATATATATATATGTTGAGATGTAGATTGAGACAACAGGCGATACATTGAGATACCATCGATGCGGCCTCGAAACTCAAATGGTCACTTAGATACCCTCCAGAAAAGATAGATACGGAAAACACGCTGCTTCCCCAGGGAAAAACGCTATAAATGGTGGGTTTTCTACGTTCATGCTTGTTGTCAGTAAGAGAACTCGAGTCAAAATGAGCATGACACACATTGCCAGGAGACAAAGTCCTGCGAGACCGGCTCATTCGGCACCACCAAACAATGGGTATGATAATTGGGTTCAGGGTCCAAAAAATGCGAACCAAGTACTGCATCTTGCGCCGTACCCCATAAAGAGTCAAAACTCTGCAGGTACGGAGACCCAACTTTGGAATACTTTGGATACACTGACTGAACTTTGACAGAACTTTGACAGAACTTTGACACCTCCGCATTTTCATGGTCACATGATGTCAGCATTGGTTTCTCAAACTTGGGGTAACCAGCACCATTGGTTTCCCATTGCTTCGAAGGACCAGTGGATGATATTTTGGGTCGTCCATGTGAAGAAACAACAGGAAAATCATCTACATGGGGAATTAAGTTTGTCCTTTATAAATAAGTCCAACTCTATCCAATTAGATTCCCACACAATGGTTATTTTAATTCCACCATGTTGTTGTTTCTTTTGGTACAAGGTGGCGACCCTCCAGTCATAGACCGGTTTCTAACCTCATCAAACTATAGATGCATCCATCCACCATAAACTAAACAGTTGACCTGCTGCTACTATGCCAAACCAACTTGACTCAGCCAGGGGGCATCACAATGTAGGTTGAACTACCAAAGGACTACTTCCGAACCTTTGAACCCACTTTTGGTGAACACGTCCAAAACAAAAAACATCACCCAAAAATGCTGTGTATAATGCTTTGTTTTCATGTTTTTTTCATGTTTTACAGCAGATTAGACCATCATTTTCGTGGGATTTTGTTGGGTAGTGCTGTTCCACTTCCGCCCCCCAGATCCACCTCAGCAGCCGCATCAATCTCATGTGGGAAGACACCTGGCACCATGAAGCCAGGGAATGTTTGCCAAAATGGGGATTGCAATGAGGGTTTACATGGTGATAGAGTAGACATTCCCATTGATAGATTTCTGTAAACCATCAATCTATCTCCATCTACCAACAATGATAGGTTTCTGGAGGATTTATGTTTAATAGATCCAGTATAACTGTTGGATTTGGATGGATCATGTTGGATCGATCTACAGTTGAAAGGGGTAGACCCAAGTTATGACTGGGGGGGCGGCACTTTGTGGGGAATTTGCCCTCTATGTGGGGCCATTTTCATAGAACCATTGTCGCAAACCATTTTTTTTGCTTTGCAGGTACCCCCCTTTCAACAAGAAACAGTTTGGATTCACATTCAAAGTGGGCATTTGACCATCAATACGCTGCGATTTCACCATCAAGACCCTGAATTTTACCATCAATACAGTGGGATTTTACCGTAATCTGGAATGTTCATGATCAAAAGTCCAAATGGTGGTTTCCTAAAATGGGGATACCCAAGAATGGATAGTTTATAATGGAAATTCTTATTAAAATGGATGATTTGGGGGTACCCCTATTTTAGGAAACCTCCAAATGCCTCACTGTCAAAAGCCACAATGTAAGCAACAAAGTGGGGGGTTCAACGCCCTAAGCTGTAGATACTACCGTACCCTGTTGGAATCAAACCTGACCTTCTAAATCCCGATGCTTCATGGGACCCAATGATGGATTTTCCCTGGCCAGGCTAGGTGACAGGAAGATGGTGGAAACTTCTTCGTCTTGTCCTCGCATTTGGCATGGCCATATCACCGGGCCTTTTGAGAACCAAAGACTGTGACGATTTACACACTTTACGAAAACTCTTGTTCTTGGGTACTGCACGCTCGATCCCATGTTTCATTCAGTGCATATTGGTACTTTGGTACTCTCCAGTATTGTAGTCTGGCAATGGAGAGTCACGGTTGAGGAGGAAACCATTGAGAAACACACAATATATATATATATATACCAATATATAAGCCTAAGCAGTGTTCAAGACACTACATCCCTTTGTACTGGTTGGTCCGATTTACCATAAGGGATTGTGATAATCCCCAACATATTGGAATAGGATAGCCCCCTATAATCAACCAAGGTCTTGAACACTGGGCACTATAGGCGCCCAGTCGTCAGATGGTTTATAAACCCATCAAATTAAGAGACATATCTGCCACAAACCGTGGCAAACCTATTGAACATGGCCATTTATAGTTGATTTTCCCATTAAAAATTGTGATTTTCCATAGTTATGTTAGTTTAAATAGAAAACAAGTTGGACACCTGGAACATATGCTGTAAAAGTCACCCCTTTACAATCCTGACAAGCGTTTCTATCTACAGTTCACTATTTTGGGGATTCTCGTATTTATGGGTCTGTCTCAAAAACGCGGTACTCAAAATATTGGTTATTTTAAACCTCATTTCCTGCACCAAAAACTCCATAAATTGGAACAAATCCCGACTTTATGCCAAACCCAACCCTGTGCTGGTTGACACCAATTCCTATTATGGCTCATGTTCATCCCCAATGTGTTTTTTGAAACCCCATATCCTTCAATCCTAATCAGCCAAAGCTTTCATCAACAGTGCGCATTCGCTTCCGATGGCCCCCCAAAAGTAAACATAGTGTCCATAGAATTGCCTATGTCGTCCCATTTTTCTGCTCGATTTCCCATTGGGATTGCCTGAAAATCTGGCACGTCTAAATCCATTTTAGTTAGGTCATCATTTTCCCATGAAAAATAGCCATTTAGAAGGTATACGAACTACATGTTCAGACAGACCCATTGGGAAAATACCAAGAGATCACCATCTCAACAAACCCACGACAATGAAAAAAGACACAATTTTGTCATTGGATTGGTTTAAGGGAAAAATTACAGGAAACCTCTATATTTGATGGTAAAAACTATTGTAAATTTTCCCATTAACCAATCCATTGATTTTGAGTTCGATTTGATTTTCCCAGCGAACTAGCCACCTCCATGGCTAAGCCATTTTTCCCCACACCTTCAGACATCACCTTGATAGAACCTGACACACCCATCACCTTGGAGGCCATGGGCACATGGGAATGTCAGAGGATGCATCTATATGTCTTGGGTCGATGTATGAGTATATATATATATATATACTCGTCGGTGAGTATTACATTTATATTTAACCAAATATATTTATATAAATATAAAATTGACTTGGAACCCTTTTTTGGAGGGACTTCTTTGTAATCCTTCTCCCCCAAAGCTGCAATACCAAAACCCCTTGGTGAATATCAAAAAGGAAGCTTACAACGCAAACCTTTATCTTGGTTACTGTAGTTCATTGGATTCTCACAATGATTTCTGATAATCCCCAATATATTGGGTAGCGTAACTCCAGCCTCATCATCACCGGGGTTGAACCCAGCTACTGATGAATTGGCTTGTTGGACATTTCGGGCTTCATCAGGCCCAAGTCCATGGTATGAAACGCTGCGTTGTGTATTCTACACAGCAAGCTGATGACTTGAATTACGCACACACGCCAGTCAAAACTTGCATACACGGACATGACCATTTAAACTGGAATACCATTGGTCATTGGTTCCACGCAATGGGTCATGTTTAGTATTTGGGTATCATTAAACGACTCATATTTCCGGGATGTGAACAGTTTTGAGCCAAACCGATACCTCGATCCATGTTTAACCCTAAGGCTAGGAATGAACATAGAATCTCTGTCTTTATCTTGGGTCTTCAATCAAGATTTGAGATCTACCCAAACATAGAACCAAATTTGTGCGCATGTTTTGTGAAGTATATCAATATATATATATATATATATAGACTCAATCCAACCGAATCGTACCGAATCTTTATAACCACATCACACACTCTTGATTTCAAAAAGTTATATATGTCACGGTGTCCCCATAGAAGTGGTTCGTTTCACCCGGTTCATGTTGCTTAAATCCCACATAGACTTTATAAAATATAAATAGTCATCCTGGAGTAGATAGAAGATAGACATGTCAAAACAAAACCCACCACGATAGGAATATTGGCCTCATCCCAATTAAACATACAACATCCTATAATACCACATAATAATCTATAACAAACATATATCATACATGGTGTTAGTTTTATCTTTCATATCCTATACACAATATTAGACGAATGGGAATGTCTATAAGTTCATAGATATTCGCTCGCCAAGCTACGCGGTTGGCTACGAAACCTGGGCAGTTGCCCACTAAGCAGGTCACCTGAACAGGACTCTGCAGCAAAAACCAAGGGGTTCATGCACAAATATGATAATAACCAGTAAATAATGGTTAAACCGACTCTTTAATGGGAATATCCTGGACAACTGACAAAGGAATAAAATGTAGCAACCCAACAAAAAATAAGAAAATACCTTGGAAACTTGAAAAAAAAAAACAGCAACGAACTACCATCCCGGAAACATTGTGCCACATCTTCTTCGGGGTTGCTGTAAAACTGCTAGAATCCCCTTCTGTTGACACCAAATTACCGCTAATTCTGGATGTCTAGTCCCCAAAATATGACATGTTTGAATCCATCCACGAATTTGGTATAAAAAGGACACCCCAAAAAACTAGCTTGAGGAAACAAAAAAGGGAGCATGCCAATGTTCACGGGCAGCCAACTGGGATTGCAATGAACACATTCCCTTAAAACCATGCAATGAGAGTCCTCCACCACTTTCAAGTTCGACACAGTGATAAATGTCTTCGTTGGCCAAACAGACTATTGCGAGTTGCGATTTTTAGCTATCTTCTCCAGGATGGTTACCTGATGCTACGAGTGTTTAGTTCTGGGCTAGTTGTGATTGAAATGTCAAAGTCAGTGAGATTAACATAAAGTGGGACCTGTTTGCACATAGATGATGACAAGAAAACCATAAGTCATAAACCGTCATGGGATCATCTTACTGGTACGAACAATTTTCATCTTTCGGAAGCATAACATATTTAGGAACAACATGTAAAGTGATTGATAACCATCATTAAATAATCAGTTGGATATATCTGATCACGTTCCAAGCATCCATTGTCTATCTGGTCATGTGTGCTCCAAAATGGAAAAGTGATCAGATAAATCCAGAAAACACGGAAACCAAAATTCCTCAAAGACTGGAGCGACTGGATCATTCTCAAAGTGACAAGAGAAAACAACCGCAACTGCGTCACGTCACAATGTCACATGGGAGATGTTTACCCCAATTCATGGCATTCTGCATTTCAGTAGTTTACTCTTAACAACATATTTTCATCACGAATTCAGGGCTACACAATCTTCAAACATTAGACAAACTCAAATAATTGGGAGGAACAAACCACGGGACCCGGCTGACCGGCCTTGCCAAGTCTCTTACCAAAGGACATGGCTGTGGAAATCGTCTCGGCACCCTGCGAATGGGTGGGAACCAACATGAAGTGAAGCAGTAGCCTCTGTTTTGAGTTAACATAGCTATGGAAAATCACCATTTCAATGGATACAGCAAATCATCTATAAATGGACAATTTTCCAGAACTTAACATAGTTTTGTAAAGTCAATATGTTAGAATAAACAGTAAATCATCTATACATGGACCATTTTCCATAGACACATATGTGGATCATACATCTGAAACTCCCAAAGGATAGGTAAATTTTGGGTAAGCCACTGGTGAAGAAATTTAGGTCATGGAAAAACAGAGTCCGGCTGCACCGTGGCCATTGTGGAGTCCACTGGGGGCTCCAAAGATGGGGGAAACCATGGGATGCGTGAAACATTGCAAAAGTGATGAAGCATGGGGGATTTGGAGGTTTTCCCGTGATGAAAACACCATGGAGCGGCCTTTTTTACAAGTGAAGGAGATACACCTGGGTGGGGTACCAATCTTTTATAGCAAATCGTCATCACGCTTGTGGATGACAACCCTACTGATAGAATGGAGCAAGTTTTTTGAATCCCAGGTGGACATTCGATGCTGTGATGACGTCTTCTTAATGGCAGCAAAATGGATGATCCTAACCCTCAAGACAAAGGAGTCGATGTGAGTTACTCTCGAGCAATCAAACATGGCAATGGAAACTCCATTTGTACATGAGTTTCCCATTCATATGCCAATTTGAAAGGAAATTCCCAGCTAACCATGTTTGACTATATAAACATGTTTACAAGATGAGGCCCTCCAGTCTTGTTTGTTGGTTTATAAACCCATTCACTATAGTTTTATATCCCCCATAAACTCAACACTTCACCAAGTAGCTGTGACTTGCGACATAAAATTGCCACCAAGCAACGGTGCGTGGCCCTCGCACGTTCCTCGGTGAAGTGGTGCTTGCAATGCTGAATGAGCAAAAACCTGAATGCTTCTCCAGCTGAATAGAATGCATCTATTCATCTATACATATCTACACGCAAATCACATTGAAATGCACAAATCACATTGAACTGCGCAGGTCTCAGTAAAAAGACTGAATGGATTATCTTTCACGCGTGCCACGATTTGCCACCGAGTATACAGCAAATACTTCACCGTTTCGATGCTCAACCAGGTCCCATTGCCCAAAGAACGGTTTGCTGCTTTCATGTTTCAACCCCAAGGATAACATTTGTCGAATGGAATCATCATCATCATCATCATCATCATCATCATGATCCCAAAATGGGGCGCAGAAAGAGATGGAACCACCAGACAAAGAACCGCGCCACACAGATTCCACTAATTCCGCTTGGCCACTCCAAAAACTTCATGACGTTGGCCGGCGAGAAAAAGTGACATCCAATGACGTCCTTGCAGCTAAAGATAGGCTGTGGCCCAGCTCGGCGGTTTTCGGCTGGTTCGTTGGTGTAAAACGGGTCCCTGGATGTTCATGGGTGGTATCATCGTATGTTTGAATTCGTACATCGCGATGTGCCATGATACTTCTCTGGATTTCATTGACATTGGTATTTTCTGGGTTTTGGGGATGGTGGATGGGGAGGATCAGAGGAAAGTGAGTTGGCATCTTTGTTTTCTTCATGTTCTTCATTCTCTTCTTCTTGTTCTTCTTCTTCTCTTTCTTCTTCCTCTGCTTGCTTTAAGCCACCCAAATGTCAGTCACATTTATTGACTTCACTATAGCAGGCACGTGAGGAGTGAACTTCGCTACGTAAATGTTGTCTTCTTCAAAACCACTTGAACCTGTGCTCCAATAGTTGCCAAACGTGGGTTGCTGAGTGTAAGAAGCGAAGGTTCAACCACCAAGAGATGGAAGACATATGAAGACATGAACATGCGAAACGCCAACCAGAACAGGAAAAAACAAAAACAGGAAAACAAGTTAGAATGCAAACGTTGGAAGTCAAAGCATAGACAAACCGCCAACCGTGAAGTATCTTGATGGGTTCTGGCCAAGAAACCACCAGTCGACTGTGCACATTTTGAGTTTGCCGAATTTGGACTGGCAGCTGGCAGCTGATGAAGTGGTCGGATTTCCCATCATGGATGATAATCCCCAACATCGTGGATAGTTTGAGTCTATCCTGATAGCTGTAACAGATTGTAACAGTCAGTTAATGGATTTTCATAACTCCAATGGATAGTATAATCATGTTGGTTAATGGTTAGTTGAGGATATTTTTTGTTTATCATCTCCTCAACTAATCATCAACCAACAAACCTTTTGAACACTGCCCACTTATAGCTGTACAGCTGCTTTTTAAAGGTCGCTCTCATCCTCTCCGTGTCTTCCCGATCCCCATCCTGTGGTCGATTGGTGGCATCCGCAATCTGGTCGATGTCCAAATAGCTGGTGTTGGATGCCAAAACGCAGCCTCTGTGAACGATGTCTACAGCGAACTCTGCGGCCACATAACTTGTTTTTTGGAGCCTATGGATCCAGCCGTAGCTTCGAAAAGTGTTTGGGCTATGATTTTGGGGGTTAGCCGTACCTTCTCAGGAGGTGTTTGGATATATATATAGGGATCCATCGGGTATAATTTCATTATCAACCTTAAATGGATAAATTCGTGTTGTTTTAGTCATGTTTTGGGCGTGTGTTTCAAATGGATGATATCAACCCTCAGCAGCTACGAGTACTTGCCAAAGGATCAAATATTGTTCAATGTGAACTAACAAGGCTTGCATAATCATTTACTTATCTTATGGTAGATATATCCAAAGTAGGATTGGTGTATAGACCAACGTATCACCTAGGGCCCTTCAATTGTTGCATTTTGTATGAACAGGGCTTCAAGTACATGTTGTTTCCCTTCAGGGAAACCTTTGGTTGGAATTCAACAAGGGGTTACAACTACAACCAACTGACAACGAGCAGAGGCCCTTTAGTGGACATATGCATTTTGTCTCGTCTGTGAAAGTATTGGATTCCGAGGCAAATTTTGCATGTTCAGCTAACCACCAAAAATATCTCTAACCTGAGTTCAAGAACATGCTGCGAACAACTACGGAATATCATGGTCCAAACTCAATGCCTAGGGCCTAGGGTTTGATGATAGTTTTCAGAAACATATGTATTGGCCTCAAAACAATGGTACCCCAAAAAATTGACTATTTAATACTGTTTATCATGATGTTTTAACAAACCTATATCAGCCAAGAATTGCACTCTAAATGAGAGGGGCGCCTTTCCAAACTTCATCTGGGGTGTGGAGACTTGTCTCACTAGTAAAGGCTGACTATGTCCAAAAATCTTAGCTAACTATGGGGCACCACCTTGTAGGCTTAATGGTTGCTATATCCATAGTTAAGTGGCGTAACAGAACATACCGAACCCAACAAACACAGCTTGGGGGACCCTTTCTTTCTGTGTGAAACTCTCCAATGATGCCAACTTGTTCAGGCCAAAACCATATGGGAGTGGTTGATTGGGAACCCCCAGCTGATTTTCACGAAGGGATCCCACAGAGTAACACATATTTTGAGCGTGTGCCAGAAATGAAGTTTGCTCACTGAGTGTAATTCTTCAGGAACACTTACTGTAATAGCATTTAATCATTTGCACCAGCTATTACCACTTCAGAATTGAGTCAATAGGATCAGATATGTTTTTCACAAGTTTGAATCTGGTGAGCTGTCCAATCTGGAACTACCTTGAATGGGAGGACAATTTTCCAGCTGCTTATACATGGCCATTTCTTGGTTCCAAAACAGTTTCCAAGCAGTTTATCATGGCCAAACGTAAATGAAATCGCACATATCCGACATATCTTCATATTTACATTACATGACACATGCAAACATGCACAATATATGATATATGGACAATTGTGTGTATATATATATATCAATACATGTATACAGAATAAACGCAATGTATAACATCTAATCTTAAATTCCTCATAGTCAGCCATGCCTTCACGCATCGCCGAAAGTTACCCTCCCCACCTGGCTTGCAGACTTCATCCAGCCTCGAGAGGGAGACAGGGGTCTCCATCTTGGATCATTGAACTAGTTGGGGTCTATGGATGATCAACCTGAAAGATCACATTATCATAGATCATCCACCTATATCAACTATATCTTGCAGTTACACATTGCTTTACTCCTTCCAGTGGCCTACCATTGAAGTTCAGGCTGCCTCATTGCCGGGACCTTGCTGTAAAACGAGATATGACCCTCTGACCATCAAGTCTGAAACTTTAGTGTCCATGTGTTCGTCAATCTGGCGTCTGCGTCTAGCTTGGGATCAAGATGGAAGAAGCAGTGTCCCCATAGCCGTGAAGAAGTTTCCCTTTTGGTGCGATCTTAAGATGTTAGAAACTAGCCTGAAGCCAACATTCAAGAAATCAATTTTTGTTTTCGCACCCGGAAAATTTCACTTATGAATTGTTTATGATTCTATTGATTTTTTATGATTGACTAAAACCGCCCAGCAACATTCTCTTTTATGAAAAAAACACTGAATTTCTATCATTTTGCTGTGATTGGAACCTTCGTAGAATCCAAATAAAGATCGTTATAAAAAACCTCAAAACATAAACAAACATAAATTTTACGTAAAATTTATGATTACTTTACGATTTTTGATGAAGTCCATTTGGCTTCATGCCGAAACTTTCAAAAACTTGTGAAATTCTTTCAGTTTGCTGATGAAAAGCCGCAAAAAAGGGAGCAAAAAACCATTGGGTTTGATGCGTTTTGCAACATTTGGGGGCTGGGAACGTGCCCAAACCGTAGAATCCGAATAAATATTTCAAAAAAAAAACGCAAAAAACAAATAACAACATAAATTCTACGTATTTTTGTTTAATATTTACGATTTTTTAATGAGTTCCAGTTGGCTTCCAACTTTCAAAAATTGGTGAGATTCTTTTAGTTTGTTGGTTGGAACCTTGGAAAATGATGAAAAACCATTGATTTTGATGCATTTTGCACCATTTGAAGGCTGGGAACCTGCCCAAATCGTAGAATCCAAATAAAATCGTAAAAAATGGAACAAAAAACGCAAATTCTGAGTTAAATTTATGACGCTATTGTACGATTTCTTTATGAATTCTTTTTTTGGCTTCCTGCCGAAAACTTCAAAAACTGGTGAAATTCTTCAGTTTGCTGGTTGGAACCTTGGAAAATGATAAAAAACCATTGGTTCTGATGCATTTTGCACCATTTAGAGGCTGGGAACCTGCCCAAACCGTAGAATCCAAATGTGAAAATCGAAAGAAGAATCGCCAAAAAACACTTGCCAGCGCTCCCTATTTCCGAAGGCCGGTCCCCTCAAGAAGGCTTCACACGGATCCAACTCCGCAGACCCCAACGGCGCCAGAACGTGTAGGCTTTGCTGGGGCTCCCGAGGGATGTGGCCGTACCAGTTGAGTACGACTACCTGAGAAGTTGGGGGCCAAACAACAAAAAGGGTTTTCTATTAAAACAACAAAAGAAAACGGTTGCGTACAAAAAAAATGCCGAGACACCTGACCGTCGCTCGCACCGCGAGCCCCGAGCTCGGACACCGTTCGAAACGGTTCCACAAGCCCACCACCAGGACCGATTGCCACCTAATTTCAGGGGTAACTTGTCTGAAACAAACCTTCAAGGAAACGCCCCCAAACAGTTTAAAAACAACCGGTTACGTTAAAACACGTTTCAAACACGTTACAAAACTTAAGCATTGACATCAACCTTACCTGCAACTGCCAAAGCTGCCCAGGACTCAGCAGCTGCAGCACAGCCGGATTCTGCGCCACGGCCATGTTGAAGGCTGGCATGTGAGCCATTTCTCAGATTTCATGGGGTGACATGTCATGAACCCACCGAAGCAAAACCCAGGTGCTGGATATGACATAAAGGGGGTCCCGCAAAACATAACAAACGACCTTTGGGCCGGTTATTTTCTGAGGGCATCCGAACTATTTCTAAGGGTAACAAAGTAAAACAGGTTCAAAGTTCAACCGAAAAAACGTTCACTACCCAAAGTGACTCTTTATACTTCGTGATTACTCCCTTTATTCGTGGTTTTGCAACAAGTACCCAAACCGTGTAGACACTGTAACTACGTTAACAAACTTATTAAACCCTGGGGCGTATGCCCCTTAAGCCCCCACGGGCCGCCTACCCAGAAATAAAGTGTTCCCCAGTTACGCCCTTGGGGGTTCTCAGGCGCAAACTACAGCGGTGGCAGGCCCCGAAGGACCCACCGGGCGCTCCAAAGGTGATCCACACCAGGAGACTTTATTTGGCATATAATGTGATACAGATTTTGACATTCTTTCTGGCAAAACTTTCTGGCAGGGCCTCCTCTTCCTCTTGGCATTCTATCTGACATTTTCTCTGACATTCTTTGTGGCATTCTATCTGACATTCTTTCTGGCATTCTATCTGGCATTCTATCTGGCATTCTTTCTGGCATTCTCTCGGGCATTCTTTCTGGCATTCTATCTGACATTCTTTCTGGCATTCTATCTGACATTTTTTTGGCATATCTTCTGAAATTCTTTCTGGCATTCTATCTGGCATTCTTTTTGGCATATCTTCTGACATCCTTTCTGGCATTCTATCTGGCATTCTTTTTGGCATATCTTCTGACATTCTTTCTGGCATTCTATCTGGCATTCTTTTTGGCATATCTTCTGACATTCTTTCTGGCATTCTATTGACATTCTATTATCTGGCATCTAGTCTGGCATTCTATCTGGCATATTTTTTGACTATCTTTCTGGCATTTTCTGCACTGAACTCTTGGGGGTTCGCGGTTGAGGTCCGGCTGTGCACTCTGGGATCTGGGGCTCGCGGTTGAGGTCCGGCAGATTATTGCGGCAGTGCACACTGAGATCTGGGGCTCGCAGTTGAGGTCCGGCAGATTGCGGCAGTGCACACTGAGATCTGGGGCTCGCAGTTGAGGTCCGGCAGTTCACACTGCGATCTTGAGCTGGCAGATGAGGTCCGGCAGTGCCCACTGCGAGCTGGAGCTGGCAGAGGAGGAGCGGGAGGAGGAGAAGGAGGGGGAGGAGAAGAAGGACCCCGGGCAGCTGTGATAAAATCTAACAACCCTCACCTGGCAGTTGGGGAATAATGAATCATATCTGTAAGATTGTCCACTAACACCAGCATATCCAAAATCACACATGAATTCCTAACACATGCATTCCTAGCAAAATCGTAAATGAATCATAAACTTATGATTTTGAAAACATAGCTCTGTCGCTGACCGTAACGCCTTATATGCAATCGATTCTGTTCTCTGTTCTTGGAGAAGCAAACCCTCACTGATTTCACTTGTATACTCAATGGCTTTCGATTGTCTATCATGTGCACCCTCCACACAAGGTCATGGCAGTTTGATTCGCAAGCCAGGCGTCTTGCAGCATCTTGACAAAGTCCACCTAACTGCCCATCCAAGAAGTAGATGTAAGGTTGGAGATCTTTCTGTAGAAACCCCGGCCACTTTCATCTTGACTCATTTCTGTGAAGTCAGCATTTGTTCTCTGATTATAGCTCTATCTACCTCAGTTCCACCTGCCTGTGGGGATTCGACGTTGCAGCAGCGGCCCGCGCCTGCGGATGAGAATCACCCCCTTCCTCACTGGCATCTGCCGATGAGACATCTACTGAGTTGCCGACTAGAAGGATCCTACCATGGCATCTGCGACTCCTCGCCTGAGTGGAAAGCTTTGAAAGCGAACATGACCTATCGAGGCGAACATGACCTATCGAAGCGGCTGAAGTGCAAACGTGTATATGCATATGTCTATAGGTATGTATACCTACATGTAATGTATTCGTATATGTGACATGTGTGTGTGTACATATATGTGTATACATGTTGACGCAACCCCCGACACAGCGCGCCAGCCATGCATCTTGCAGCATCCGGAGCAAAGGCGTGTCTGCCTTTGCCTTCCGAAGGAACCTATCATGTGCACCCTCCCATGCGTCTTGCAAGAGTTCCACAAAGTCCACCTCCTAGCTGCATACTCTAAGAATCGTCACCCTGGTACCATATAATCATTGGCCATGTCGTATCATGTAGTTCTTTATGCTCCACGGATTGCCTGCGTGTAGAACTTTAACTTGCAACCCAACAGCAGCAAAGGGTTCCAACGTCTGAGCTTCAAAGCTGAGTTTCCAATCATCTTGGAGAAGCTTGAGAAAGTCGGTTCTTCCTGTTCTTCTAACTTGCCAAATGTTTCTTCCAACGCGGTGGATCAAAAAATGCTGCCCTGAGCTCCCAGCTCGGGCATCCGGCACCTTGGGCACCTTGGGCACCTTGGAATTGCGTGTGTTGTGGTTTATGTGTTTTTTTTGTCTTTGTGATGGAGGAAATGAAACTTTTATCATTATTGCGATGTGTGCTCAACATGGATGGTACGACCATTTCGGGGTCATTGAATCTCACTACCTGAAAGCTGATGAATGCCAAGAAGAAGATCGGCTATTGTTTTTTCATGCATCTGGTGGAAAAAAATCATGACCAGGATGCTCTGTGGCCGACACATGCCGACACCTTGGTTGCCGTAAGAATTTGATAATTTCATGGTCTGAGAATGAGCTCAATGCTACATCAGATCACGGCCATCCAACATCCATCGGATGCCAGAATAGCCTCTGACTCTAAGTGTCTGACATCGAAATTCACCTGCTTCTTCTAACTTGTCAAATGTTTCTTAAAACAAGTGGATCAAAAAATGAGCAAAAAGAACAACAAGAAGAGAGACAAAAAGACGAAAAACAATAACAGTAAGAAGAAGAAGAAGGAGGAGAAGAAGGAGGAGAAGAAGAAGGAGAAGAAGAAGGAGAAGAAGAAGAAGAAGAAGAAGAACAACAACAACAACAACAACAACCGGGACAGCATCTCGCACACTATGTAAAAACGCACAGTCCTGACCCCCAATTAAAAAGAATCCCCCAACCTGACCCCCCTTCCTGGGGGTCAGGTTTCCCTCAATTCTTCTCTTTCAAGCTTCAAAACACCGAATGGCAGTCTGGCCCTTTTTTGAGCGTTCCTGCACCCAATTCTGGACTCCACCTTCTCAAAATGGCCCCAATCGGACGGCCTCCCCCCCACACCCCCTAGATTAGCTTCGCTTTATACCTATACTGTGCTCAGCCCAGGCCTTCGGCTGGCTTTCGTAATATTTTCAAATATTCTGAAAAATACATAGTGGATCATAATGGTATGGTAAAATCTCAGGGTGCAGTGCAATCAGTGCAGCTCTCCATGGCCTTCCCAGTTTCTGGAGTTCAGTCTCTCTTGCCAAGAGCTCCGCATTTTCGTTTCGCCTCAGCAGCAAAATCCTTTGAGACGCTTTGAGATTTGAGACCCTCTGGGGTCATCGGTCCTTGATGAAACTGGCAAGATGTTTGACATGACATGCATTTCAAGTCATGTGAATCATGTCTGAAAAACTCTGCAGAGAGATGCATTCTTACAAGCACCGATGATTGATCTTTGCAACTGTTGCGTCAATTGAAATTTTCAATCCAACAAGTTGATGTTAAGACGGACCCAGTCGTTGAATGTTGTTGGGTTGCTGTCAGTACCATTGTGACATTTCCATACATTTCCGGGGGCCCCGGCACTTGGGCTAATTCCTCAACGTTCTTGTTTTCTTGTGCGAGAGCGGCCTGACAGGCTGGTCACGCGGAGCTGTTCACAGCGAAGCTGTCCCGATGTCCAGCAACGTCCAGCAACGTCCAGCCTTTAACTTCTCCTTCAAGACGTCCACCACTTCCTTGCCCGAGAATCGCCTCGCTTAGCACCGTGCCGAGCCATGCCTCTTGGCAACTTCTAACAATACTCTTCAGAGTCGCAAGCTTGAGGCTGACCAGACCTGCCCCAGCATCCCCAGCTTTCTTTGAGATATTGCCAAAACCAACCCCTCTTTCCGCCTCTTTTCCAGTTCTCCCAAAAAGCTTCACGTTCTTTCAGGAATTGTTTCGAGTGTTTCATCATTGTTTCACCTGCCCTGAGCCGCCAGCTTTCAGACTTTCCACCGATGGTCAGAGGGTCATATCTCGTTTTACAGCAAGGTCCCTGCAATGAGGCAGCCTGAACCTCAGTGGTAGGCCACTGGAAGGAGCAACGCAATGTGTAAATGATTCTGGAGGTTTTCTGCAAACTAGTGTCAATAAATTTACAATAGCTTGTAAATGCTAGTAGTTCCACTTTATATTCACTAAAGTGCAATTCAGAAACCTTGCTAAAATGTATTGGATCGATGCTTTGGTTTGATGGGATTCCAAGGAAAAATACCATCCATTGGAGTGGGGATCGCAACTATCCAATGATGGCGATGACGGGTTCGAAGACAATGAACTCACATCTCCCGGTATTGGCCTGAGGGGAAAAACACCAGGAAACATAATGAATTTGCGATCATTTGAGGGTCAAAAGCAGGGTATATAGTTTTTCTCAAATGATTCCATTCAACCATTGAACAAGATCATTCAACAAGAAAATGTCTGAAGAAATGACATCAGATGTCGACATGAACACAGCTCCAGTCTTCAGCCATCCCGAACTCAGAAGCGAACCGAGTGAAGATTTCTTTCTTCAGCTGCAAGTTTTCAAAGACTGCCTGTCCAGTTTTTGTGGATCAGACTTCTCATCTTGAGGATTGAACAGGCCAGATTTGCAGAGGTAACAGGGTACTTAAGTAGTAAAACAACATAAGACTGCAATACCCTCTGGTAAACTAACATAGCTATTGAAATGGCTATTTGTAACTGATTTTCCCATTAAACATGGTGATTTTCCAGTTCGCCAACTGTAAACGTTTAATCCTCATGAAATCCCCATGAAATCCATGGCTCCATGGGGATCGGAGGAGAATGGGGCCCCTGTGGTTGTGACAAACATAGCCATGGAAGCCCTGGCCCATTTATGGATGATAAAAACGATGATTTACCAAACTCGAAGATGGTGCTTTTCCATAGTTATGTTAAATAGCCAGAGGGTAGATATATCGAGTGTGAACATCCACAAATCATAGGAGACCTGGTTATAACCCAGTCTTGGCAGGTCCCCAATGTCAAACCTCCCGCCAATCCCACCGGGATTTGACGCACTCCAAACAAGCTCAAGGTTTCTTTTCATCAAATCAAGTGGAGTTGGCCAGTCTTGCCCACCGTGTTGGTCGACGGCTTTTTTACTCTGAAACTTGAGCTGGATCCTCAAAGAGATGTAAATTAATAGCTTGTTAATACTACTCACTTAGATATTTTATACACAAGTTCAGATATAAATATGGGCAACTCTTTTTTTCAACCTTGTTTTATTTTTTTTCAACCTTGCCCCTTTTTTTCAACCTTGGATTACTCTTTTTCAACCTTGGCCTACTTTTTTTCAACCTTGGCATACTTTTTTTCAACCTTGGCGGTCTACTTTTTTGAACCTTGGTACTACTACTACTACTACTGCTGCTGCTGCTGCTACTACTGCTACTGCTACTGCTACTGCTACTGCTACTGCTACTGCTACTGCTACTGCTACTGCTACTGCTACTGCTACTGCTACTGCTACTGCTACTGCTACTACTATTACTACTACTACTACTACTACTATTACTACTGCTACTTCTACTACTGCTACTACTACTACTGCTACTACTACTACTGCTGCTGCTACTACTACTACTGCTGCTGCTACTACTACTACTACTACTACTACTTTTACTACTACTACTACTACTACTACTACTACTACGACTACGACTACGACTACGACTACGATTACGACTACGACTACTAGGATTACTAGGACTACTACGACTACTACGACTACTATTCCAAGGAGGATGCGTGTGGTCTGTGAGTTGCGTGGGTGTAGAGTGCGCACTGTCAAGGTTATACTACAGGGGGCTGGAGCGCTCGCATCTCCGCAACTCCACCGTGTGCCAAACCATTTGCCACTCTCCGATGCGTAGGTGTATATGTATGTGTATCTCATCTATCTCTAAGGGTAAGAGAAAAAGGCTCGGGAAAAAGGGATCACATCCAAAGGATAGAATCTAAAGGATAG
>BGPT01001786.1:78379-107380 GCA_003297045.1 Symbiodinium sp. clade C Y103 | reverse complement strand
GCTCTTCGTCTCCATGCCTTGTATGCACCTGGGTCAGTGCCATCAAAGACTTCTAGCTTAGGACGCTCATCCAACCGCTCAGCTGCAGTCGACATGGCGACGCCAACTCGCGGTTGGCCCCGCTACCACTGTGATCCTTTGCGAGCACAGTGGCAACAGAAACTGCACTCTTTTCTGGATGACTCGGGCCCCATGCTTTGAGGTCGCGACGGATATCACATGACACATGCATCAACGCATGTAGGATTGAAAGATTTCAGCATTGACANTGCTTTGAGGTCGCGACGGATATCACATGACACATGCATCAACGCATGTAGGATTGAAAGATTTCAGCATTGACATGGGACGCATGATTTCACATATACAAATTACGATCATGTAATGTGGTGATGCCATGAAAAATGATATATGATTTCAAGATGAGAGATGCAATTTTTCGTGACATGACTTGCAGTAATTAGAAGTGCAAGGCAGATTGCAGGTCCACCACAGCCACTGCCGTCCTCCAAGGCATAGGTTCAACGCCTGACAGTTTTCACAGAAAAAAGGCGACACCCAAGGCCCCAACTGGCTGATGATTGTGGCTCCAAGTGAAGGAACCAAAAATGGAGACAACCCACACTGAAGTTCAAGCTGTGAGTTGGCAGTTTCAAAGCTGTTCCATCCCCGCGCCTGCGTCAGAGTGATGTAACCTCAACAGGTGGAAAACAACAAAGCGTTTGACACACTGCAACCACGCAGGTTTCCAATCACAAAAAACATGTTCATTTGGGGAAAAAATGTTCGACGCCAATGCTTAGAACATGGAAATTCCCACTGTATTCCATTCGTCATTTCCAGAACTGCGACGTGTTTTGCCCTGCAGGCTGAGCAACATCGGTCGGTCAGAGGTGTAATGACCAATCTGCCCACATTTCCGATGTATTCCTCGGTCGAAGGGATGCACTGCAAATGTTGGCGGCCGAATGTGGAGTGTGACGCATTTTGCAAATAGCCATTGTCATGTACATGCCGCTGCGATCTTGATCCCATCCATCTCCCATCCATCTCCAAGTTTCGTAGGCATAGCAGGTGGCCCAGTCGCAGATCTTGATGAGGCAAGTCTTCTGATGCGGAGGTGTGAACGACACCAAGCTGCTGCCTGGCCCGGTGGAAGGGGTCTATGGCTGGGCCTGAAACAGTAGCAGAAGAAACAGTCATAGCCTGAAACAAATGACTCCTGTCACCAAACGGCTCGTGTTCTCATCTTTTCACATGTGAATTCTACCTCCTGTCTTGTTATCAACAGGCTGGATCGCTTTCGCCAAGATTTCTTGTGCGAACATTTTTTAAACGAAATGGTATGCAATGGGCTCTGTGTTCGCTCCGCAGGTAGCAGCCTGATGTGCTCCATATGGCATAAGGATGCAATGCTGGTGCCCAACGGGTCCAGAGAAATGTAAGTATCCTACATAGATCAGAGACAGAATGTATAGGTTGCAGGTTGCACAACATCTACTGCCGAAACTCTAACGGCTAAACAAACAGCAGGAAGGACTAAAGGTTTAATCTCAACAAAAAGATGCAACACGCAACATACAATTATCATAAAACACTACTTAGCATCATTGAACAACACTTCAACAGAAACGACTCTCCAAGGCCAAGCAGTCGCCTGGTGGATACATTGTCCAATAGAAGCGCAGCTGTGATCCCCACCTGGAGCAAGACTTCGGTATAGCCAAACCATGATTCTCATCAGAAGAAACATGAAGAAAACCCTTAATTCTTCTGAGTGATATTTCCAATTCTATTGGCTCTTGGAGTCTTGGATGTTGTAGGGTTGTCCTCTCAAATAAAATAAAACCTTAACCATCCTTAACCTGCCAAATTCTGTTTGCTTCAGGTATTCAGAAAATCTATCGCGACCTTTCCACCAAATCTGGTGGTGCACCCCCATCCATCCAATGCGACTGCGACTGCTGCGACTGCGACCTGAAGTCGTTGGCTTCATTGACCTTTTGAAGCACGAAGGATTCGATGACGTCCCGGGAATGCACGTCGATGGTGATGATGGTGATCACCTGCAGTCTGATAAGATGATGACATGAATGACTATCAATCACACAAATCCCTTGAAATGTGCGGATGATGCGGTTGGGAAATTGATCTCAAACACGATCTCTTCCTTTCATTAAATTGACGTGGGTAATTCTGAGCTGCTAAGACCATAACATAACACCAGAATCACCAAATACCAACATTTCGAATGCATGCGAGTGCTCGTTGAAGGCCGTTGGATTCAGAGAGTGGACAGATACCAACCTCTTCCCATGGGACTCTCCGTGACTGGGTTATTCTGAGCTGCTAAGAGCATAACGTCAGCCAACTAAGACCAGAATCACCAGATACCAACATTTCGGGATGTGCTCGTTGAAGGTCCTTGTATCTCTTCCGGTTGGACTCTCCGGCCTTGGTGCGCAGCTCTTTGTCGGATTCGCCCTGCACCCGGCGGATCAATTTGTCGATGCGGTCGTCGTTGACCTCAACGGGGCTCCAAGACGAGGCTCCGAGAAGTGAAATAAGGCAAAAAACTGGTGAAAACGCCAAAGATCTTCCATCTGAAATTCAGATACCTTGTGATACGCAATTTTTCGGCCATTTTCTGCCACGGATTGCCATCCTATCTGTCCAATTGCTTACCTGCCACCACATGCCATTGAGATGTCGACCCTTTTGTAGTCGCGCATGGCAGTTTCGCTGCCGGCTTCCATGTCTTCAAAAGCACGGGCTGTTTCCTGTCTTCAAAGTGGCTTCTACAATGCCCATCAGAAGGTCATCATCTTCAAATCACGTGAAGAGTGTCCAAATTCCATCCATGTTCGCAGGAGAACTGCAGAGGCTTAGGGTAAAAAGACGGTTTCAAATAACCTTGGAAGGGTCCATCTGGTTTTTTGTGAGACACCCATTCCCAAGATCTACCAAAAAGATCGCCACCGCTCGCCACCCGCCATCCTCCGTCCAAATGATCTGCGTGGCCAACAAACTCAACTGCGCGCAGTAGTCATCCAGCCAGGTTTCGCGCGGCCTGTCGCATGTTTCACCAAGTCAAATTGCTTTGGGACCCACAATGTTTGCCATGGTTTGCATCTAGTGCAACTTACGATCCAATTCCTAGTGATTCTATGTGATTCTAGTGTATTTTTTGTTCGTATATACAATCTCCATTTAGATTTCTGCGATAGATACAATACCACAGTATTCCTCTTTGGTACATCAAGGCCCCAGGCCCTTTTTCAAACACCCATGGACCACGCTGACAAGTTGGTTCCAGAGCGGCGCCTGTCGCCCACCTCCCAACTTTCAGCGGAGGTTCTAGCCTGAAAGGGCCCAATGGACCAGGGAAATGTAGCCTGCTCAAATCATCCAAGTCATCCAATAAACAAACAGTGGGATTGGGATGAATTAAACTCTAAAATTTTGGACGCCTGTGATGATTGAATGGGATGGTCAAAATCAGAAACTTGATGACAAGGGTGGGTTTGCAGTTGTCTGATTTTTAGTATTTCTTGAAATGTTGTATATTAACCCATCCATTTTTGTTCACAAGGCTATTCATAAAGCTATACTCACCTGACAAATCACCAGTTTTGCTGTGTAGTTAGGAACACTGAGATCCTCGGATTGAACGAATGGCCGAGAATGGCCTGTTCCAGGACTTCCCTCAAGGCAAGGCGAATGTGCGCTTCCAGTCCGGCCAAGTAGAGCTCCACCGGGCCCTGGGACGCTGGCAGGTGGCAGGGTGGCACATAGTGCCAGAGTGGTGGGTGAGCAAAAAGAGAAAGAAACTGCTCTGAAAAGTGGGAGCGGAAAGAAAGTGGAAGTGATTTGAAGTGGTTTTCAAGTGATACTTTTTGCTTGGAGTCAAGAAGGTGGCTCGCCGGGACGCGTTTCCAGTAGATGGGAAAATTAGGTTCAAAAAGTGGATCTCGATAGCCACAGTCCGATCAACACACCTTCATAGCCATGTTGGTCAGTGGATGCTTCTGCCGCATCCCATCATTGTCGCTATGGACTGGTTAAAGCATTAGATAGAATGCTCTTAAGGGTTACAACCCCAGGTAAACCATGGGCAAAAGCGCGCCAAAAAAAACATGTTCAGAATAGCACCACTATACCACCATCCATCAACCAGCTCAAACTGCAGCAAGCACCAGTGCCTCTAGGACAAAATTTCCCGGATCAGATGGCCAGGCCACAAACTGCAGGCAACGGCGTTTGATCGGCCCCCGTTTCATGGAAAGAGAGGGGAAATGAAGTTTGGGCAGCCTAGAACATGTGCGAACATCGATGAAGAATTAATAGGGAAAATGATGTGACTTGCAATAATGGGATACAATTTTGTTGCCCATGAAGTATCTAAAAAAAGAATCCGTCTTGTCCTGAAATGCAAGGTTTGGCGCGCCACTCGGTCTTTGGAAACGACCAAAACTTCAAACATGCTGAACTGCTGTAGATTCAATAAATGTCTAATGTCATGGTGTTTTCGAATGGAGATTGCAGAGCTTCAGGGTGAAAAGCCACAGGTGTTTTCGGCACCTCGCCGTCCTTGGCTTGATGGCCACTTGCGATACGGCCCAGCTTGGGATCGGGGGAGAAATCCAGGGTACCTCGGAGACGCAACGAAGAGAGAGAAACGGATCCGAAGAAAACGTGGCATTGGCAAATTGGATTTTCTAATTATAACTGGTTTAATTCGGAAAATTCGCTTCTGATTTCATCTGGTTCAGATTCCCGTGAGGCGCATGGCACGTGGAGTTCTTCTCTCAGCGTCGGACGAATGCCATCAAAGACATCGCCCAAGTACTCGGCCACCTCGCGAGGAGCTAGGTCATCTAGGCGGAGATGGGGAGAAGCAATCAGAAATGAATACGAAATGATACGAAATGATGAGAATCGATTGCAAAATGATGCAAAATGCGATGTTTGCCCAAATTCGCTCTTTTGACCTTTGACAAACTCCATGCACGATCGATCCCACCCTCCCTCCATATTTTTCAACAAAATTGCTGCTGTTCGATCTGATCCACCCAACATTTAAGTTGGGTGCCATGGCCACACCCAANTCACTTGAGCCAAAATGGCAGTGAGAGGGTACCATTAATGCCCACCCACCAGAACCCAAGTGCATTAGTCGTGTTACTGTTCACATGAATGTTCACTCCAACACTCATCCTACACGATCGATCCCACCCTCCCTCCATATTTTTCAACAAAATTGCTGCTGTTCGATCTGATCCACCCAACATTTAAGTTGGGTGCCATGGCCACACCCAATCAAGTTGGGTGTCTGGCCCTCATCAGATCACATCCTCCACAGAAGATTGGTCTTTGACCTAACCTTCTGCCTTTAATCTTCCGTAGAGGATGTCGAGGTGCTGGAGGTGGTATCGTCGTTAGCACTTGGGTAGCATCGAGGGCATAATTTTCGGCCTGTTTCGGTAAAATCTTTGCTGGTGTGCGCATGTGACTTACCAGCATATTGCCAGCCGCAAAAGGTTTTCCATTCTGCTGGCGGCACATTGAAATCTACCATGGATCTATGGTGCACATCAGAAATGATGTTGTGCACGTTCCAAATTTCGGACTTCACGCCATCCGTAGACACGGTCTCAGCCACTCCTTCTAACCTATGTTCCGTATCCTCAAGCTGTCTGCTGATGAGTGTGATCTTGTGTTTCAGCTTGATCGTTTCCTCTGCCAAGGCATTGTGCTTTGGGATGAGGTTGTCGACATCCACCCATTGGTCCATGTCGGTGTTGAACTGCTCTCGGGCCAGTGAGTGGAACGGTTTGACATGCTTCCAGTCACCCCCTCCAGCAAGGCGTTCATGGAAGCCCTCCAATGGTGCCTCTGACAGATATGTCAGGACAGCCGAGCTTCCCCACCTGCCTATCAACTGAATTGTGATAGGGTCCAGTCCCCAGCGGCACAGAGTTCTTGTGCCAGTGATCCGGAATGTGTGACCTGAGATCCGCCAATTACCTGATGTGTCCTTGGAAGATCCTCCTGCCATGTCAACTGCCTTTCGAATGGTGTCAACCACACTTTGTTTTGAGCACACACGTCCCGTTGCAGTGGGGAACAACATAGAATCAGAGTTCATTTTGTGTTCCTTGAGGTCTTTGACATGGTCCATGAGAATGTGCATCACGCATGGCAGTTGTCGATCGCACAAACAATTCCATGTCCTTGTACAACCTTTCGCCTGCCAGTCGACCTTCGACACCGGTAATCTGAGAGACACAGCGTGTTCAGTGAAAGTGATATCTCGAACTTCCAGTGATGATGCTTCGAGCTCTCTCAGCATAAACTTGGTGGATGTGAGAATCATGGCTACAGGATTGATGGGACCATCTTTGGTCAATGCCCCTTTGTTATCCTGCAGTCTCTCGCACACCGCCACTAAGTCAAAGGCTTCTGACCTGTGGGCTCCGCCAAGCCCTCTCAGGGCTGATCTGGCACACTTCTTTGAAATGATGTCCAACCTGTCATTCCAGTCAAACCCAGAAGTGATGTGAAACTCCTTGATTCGGGAAAGGTAGTTCTTGACTGATTTGTAACCCCCAGCTTTGAATAATGCTGAGATCTTGAGAAGTTTATCCTCAGTGATCGGCAAACTGCAGTTTGCTCTCCAAACCATTTGTGATGAAACCTGGTCCAGGTCTTCAACAGTGCATCTCGTGGTGCCCTGCTTGAGCTAGCATACATATCATCGATCAAGTTATTCAGAGCGCCACGCATTTGATCGGGAGCCAGTTCATCCGCTTCACCATGGCATGGTTGCATCCTGCCCGTCCTAAGAACTGGGAAGTCATGTCTACGTTTCTTAGGAGGGTTACCTGTGTCGTCACAAGTTGGGTGCGTTGCGGTCTTCGAAGACCCAGAGTGGGAAGGCTTTGCTTCCCCAGGTGCCTGATTTCGCCCCTGGGTAGCTAGTGTTTGCACCCAACCTGCTATGTCATTTGATGGCAAAGATGGCAAGAACTGTACCCTCCTATTATTTCTCCTCGGCTTCATCGAGCCCTAAACTGTATTGATGAAATAAATCACATGTTATGACATGAGGGAGTGCTATGTTTGTACCCTCACAGGAGATGGTACCCAGTGCAACTGCAAGACCTATCTTGCACCCTCATCCCAAGAGGAGATGGTGCCACAACAAGAAGCGTGCAGGCAGGCATGCATGACAGAACGAAGAAACTACCTGGTGTTACCTTGCCTCAAGAACCACGACCGACAGCAGTGAAGCGACAACAGAAATCCCACCTGGTGTTTCCTGGCCTATTCAACCACGACCGGTGCAAGCTAGCAAGGTGGCATGGACTATTTTTCTCCTTTCGGACAATCAGTAGCGTTATCATTCGCCGCATTTGGAGCTACGACATCTCCTCTGCATCTCCTCAACGTCTTCGTCTCTGCCTCTTTGTCATGGGTGACATGTTTGCATCACCCATCTGCAGCTCACTTGGCTTGGCCGGTGATGCATCCCCCCATGAGAGGGTCTTCCACCATGATCTGGGTCTGGCTGGAAGGACAACTGCTTTGGCTGCGACAAGTTGTGGTGGCAGCTTGAACGCAACGTCAGGTTGAAATCTGCGGGAAAGAACATCGCAGATGACGTTGACAGACCCTGGGATATGCTCTGCTACAGCAGGCCTATACTGTGCCTGACCCAGGTCCAATGCAAACTCACGGGCCAAAAGGGTGTGTGCAGGGGAACGCCCTTTTGTTTGCGCATACAAGGTCAGTGCGCCCACATTGTCATTGCGCAGCCTCAGTGTGAGTTTGGCTGTCTGCCACCACTTGCGCCAAAGTCGCAAGCATATCAAGCCGCATAAGGCTTCCCACGTTTGTTGTCCCTCATGACTGCCAGCCCTGGTGGATAAGTGAACCTCATCCTCTTCGCTGATCTGTATCGCAAAGAACTCAATGAACTTCCCTGCCAGCTGCAGGGTGGCCCCCATTCCGTATGGCGAGGCATCCCAGGTGATAATGACCTCTGGGCAGTTTGCTGTGTAAACATCCAGCAAGTAGATTCGCTGGATGCCAGCCAGTTCACCTGCAAGAAAGGTCCGCAACCATTTCACTGCTGGCTCAATCTGTTTGGTCCACACACAGCCTTGCGGAGCTTTTGATGGTTCAGCATGGAGCGCTGTGTAGAGCTCTGAGATGAAAGGCCGCCACACGTAGATGATCGAGGCAATTGCCATTGCCTTCCCTATCAGGGTTCTCAGGCTCCTCTTGCTGACCACATTGCTGCTAAGGGAGTCAGCCAGCAAGCCATCAAGCTCTCGGACTTTTGCCTCTGGGACTTCTGCTTTCACCTGTGTGGGGCTCACCTGCAAACCAGCACCAATCCACACCAGGTCAGTGTCCAGCTTGGCCTTATGGGTAGCAATGGGAAAACCCATGAGGCTCCACATCACAACCACGAGGCATGCCATCCTCTGTCTATGTCTCTCACTGCCCTGGAGAATCGCAATGGGGTCGTCAACGTAGACCTGCAAGTGCATGTCATGGTCTGCTGATGCAACCCACCTCGCAGCGGTGGCAATGATTGCTGCGAAAGTCAGTGGTGCTCCCCGCGATCCCTGTGCAGTTCTGTTGAAGGAATAGAAGTGTCCCCTCAGCATGGCAGTGAAGTATTTGCGCTCACACTTTCTGAGCGGGATCAGCCAGAATGCATCTGTGATGTCTGCAATCAGCATTGTGACTTCACCTGGCTCTGGACATGGTTTTCAGCAAGCTCTGTACCGCATCTGTGACTCTTGGCAAGACTGCTTTGTGGAGTCTACGGGCTGCTCGGGAGACATGTGACCTCTTGCAGTCAAGGATGATACGAGTCTTCGTGACTGTGTCTCCCGTCTCCACCTTGATCTTGGTCTTTTTGATGCAGCCAAGCTTTGACAATGTCGGCCTACCACCAACTTCGGCCTCAAGTTCCTGGACGCTGTTGAACTTGTCCAAGAATCCTTTCTTGTGGTAGCCCTCCAGTGTCTCATAAGCCTCTGGGTCATCTTCGACACCGAGGTAGTTCTGGAAGGTCTCAAACTCCGTCGTGAGGAGGTCCCAAGTGTCTTCTTCCTCCTCCAGGGCCACCTGTGGGAAGCAGCCATCTAAGTCACCAGTGTCTGCCTCCAATCCAGCTGGTGCCCCTTCATATGTCCATCTAGTGCACTTCAGGCCTGGGTCTGCAACTGCCATGGCCCAGTACTCCAGGAGTTTTGCTCGTATGCAAGTCTTGTAGCCATTCTCATCTATCTCATTGATGTCACACTCAGGCGTCATGTCGCCCGTTCTGTTTCTGACCAACAGATCTGCAACTCTCTGCCTCAGTGCTTGCATCCAGGTCGCATCAAGGATGTCCTGGTTGGATTTCGTCCCCAGGGACTCCAATATGTCCTTCTCAACTTCGGGGCAGCTGTCAAAGAGCTGGAAGACAATGTTTCTGACCTGGATGCCAATGTATCTGGCCTGCTTTGTGACCCAGCGATGAACATCTCTGAGGCTATTGCTGGACTCGTCCATGCTGTGATCTTCTCGTCTCCCTCTCAGAGGAATGAGTTTCTTCACCTTCGTGGGCTCCATGGTTGGCTGACCAGCATCAGAAGGCACCTGCTCTGGTCGTGCCCTCCTCCTCCTGCACAAAGCCCTGGCTAGCGCTTTGCTGAGCTCCATGGGATAGGCTGCGCACGATCTGGTGATGTAATCTCGCGGAGGTTCTGTGGCTCGCAACATAGACGCGTCCCATTCCGATGCTGGAATGGCCCACTGCTTTCCACGCAGTGGCGGGTGTGGGGCTGTGACCACTTCGCCGCTCCAAGGTATGATCCACTCTTGTAGTGGGTGATCGCAGAGCTGCTCAAACTCACTGAGGCCAGGTATGTTTGACAACAGGTCCGTCCTCTTTTGGGCCATGCAACCGAACTTGCACTGGTCAAAGGTGTACAGGTGGACGTCTTCTCTGTCCCTGAGTGCAATGAACTCATCCAGGTTCCACATGGACGTCTTGCCTTCTCTGCCATGCGGTTGCTCGATCATCCACCACTGACCAGACTAATGCGCTCTATCTCCTCGGATCTGAGTGCTAGTACATTCCCCTCAGTGACTTGTTTCTTCTCCTCCTGGTTGAGGTTCTTCAGGCCATACCTGTCTGCACCCTGCACACCCCTGAGGGGTTGTGGTCCACCTTTGCCCCTTCTGGCTGGTGTGAAAGTACTGCAGGGTGGTGATGCTAAGAAGCTGTCGTAGTTGTCAAAGTCCTCTTCGCATTCCTCCCAAAAGTTTTGGTTCAGGAGGTCATGGTCATTGTTGAATTCCTTGTCCACACAGACGCATTCCGAACCCAGCTCTTGTACGAACTTTGCCAGGCCGTCATCCGGTCTGCAAGGACCACTGTAGAGGTACAACGTGCGGATCCCAGTGGTATCTGTAGTTCCACCAACATCCACTGAATTCTGCGCTGCTTGCCCCGGTGTCTTGGTCTCTGTCGAGGCAGCAGCATCATCCATGCAACTGTGGTCTGTGTGTCAGTAGGGAGGGCGCTTGCCCTTCCCACTGCCTCGGCCTCCTTTTCCTCGTCCTTTTCCACCCTTGGCATTCTTGACAAAGGTGGGCGTGTGGATCTCTGAATGGGGGCACTTCGTGCTTGGATGATTGCCCAAGCATCTGTCGCATTGGTGAACGGTGTCCCAATTGTGCCGGCACCATACACCCTGGGTGGATTCCACACATTGTCCAGCATTGTATCCAGAACAGATGCTAAAACCTGTCCTGTTGTGCGTGTACTTGCCATTCTCAATGTTGTGGACTCGCCCTGTTCGATTTGCATTCCTTGGGCGTGTTGGTTGCCTCTCATTTGCTGCCCCCATCCTTGCCGGTGTCGGTGCAGTCTCTCTCATACCTGAGCTGCTTGCTGGCGCACCCACTTTGGCATCTCCATCCACAAGCTCATTCGGGCTGGAGATCTTGGTGATGATGAGCATAGCCGGCTCGATCACCTCTTCACGCCAGTAGGTCTCGTCCGCGGTGGCTTTTGCCCACACCTGATTCCATGGGCGGTCTTCATCGTAGTCAGACTTGCCACCCGATGCCACCACTCGGTCGTGCTCCGCCTTCAGATTGCGTTTGAGGCGCTCCATGTGCTCCAGTCTGCATCGCACATCTCCTTGATATATCACTGACCACACTCTGGACCCGTACCGCTCTGCCAACTTCTCTATGTGAGCCCTGTATTTCTGCAAGTGGCCCAAGTCCACGGCGTCCAGCATCACCAGGCATGTGGCGAGCACTCCATAGCTCTGCAGCCAGGCTCCAAGGTTATTCGGGCCGAAGAGTTCCACCGTCTTGAGGGTGCCATCTCTTTCGATGGAGTAGCCGCTCAGTTTGATCCTCTTCATCATGCGATGTCCAAAAGGACCAAATATGCTGAAGTCAGCATATGGTGGACTCCCTTGTTTGACCAGGTGTTGGAGCCCAGTCAATTGTTCAGCCGTCGGCTCATTGTCCTTTGCTGGCCTTTCTCCTTGGCCATACACGGCCTCGTACCTTGCATAGTACTTGAGGATTTCTTTCTCATCTGCTACCACCAGTTCTGTGTCATCTATCTGCGACATGACTGCCTCAGTTTCACCTTCCTTGTCGGCGAAGATGCTGCAGGAGTGGCTGGTGTCGGAGTAGGAACTTGAGGTGCTCTGGCTTTGTCCTTCAATTCCTGTAGGCTCTGTCCAGTCCCGGCAACCAGCTGGCATGCCCTGAAGAACAACTTTGCCATTCCTGCTTCCCCAAGGCTCGGCACCCTGTTGGTTCCAGCATCTGTCACCTTCCAGGTGTTGAGCATAGCTTTCAGATCATCTTCTGGAAAGATACCCAAGACTCGTGGCAGCTGAGTTGACTTCACCCCAAGGTGCTTGAGGAGTGAGCCAGTGACATTTCCTTCGTCATCTGGGGCCGTGATGTCAAAGCCAGCCCACGTGAGCACTGCTTTGATATCTGTCATGCCATTCCGCTCCTCATCCGTCGGATCAACGGCCATGGCTGACCTTCAGGCCTGATGGGAGCTGTGTCACCTGTCCGGTGGGCTTCACCACTGGCCTACGCCACAGAAAGAAGGCCAGCGCTACCACAGCTACCCCTACAGCTATGATTTCTAAGCCTGGTCCGTCTGTACCCTCAGCGATAGCACCAGCACAGAAACTGATTGGTGCTGAGGGTACCACCAGGCTCATTCCCCACCCGCCGCCAATAACAACGTTGGGATGAAAACAAGCGGCGGGTGCCCTCTCACTTGAGCCAAAATGGCAGTGAGAGGGTACCATTAATGCCCACCCACCAGAACCCAAGTGCATTAGTCGTGTTACAAACTCCATGCTGGGAAAAACATGTGGATTGATAGTTTGTAGATGGATTTCAGAACTCATTTGATCTTTTCCTCCAAGGCCTTCAGGGGTTTGTTGCCATTGGACAGGATGTCCAACAGAGCTCCATTGGCCACGAAGTAAAAGCGCGGAAAGGCTTTCTTCTTCTGCTCCAAATAGTCATTCCTGACAACACGAAATGCTGACTGCACTACCTTCCACCCTCATCAATTTTTCAATACGAATCTGAGGGCCGGGCAAGGATCTCTCACAAGTGTCCAAGGCATCCGTGATATCTGCCCTCAGACAACCAGGGTTTGCCTCAAATTTTGGAACCTCAAAATTCGATGGTGTAGAAAATCATGTTCCTCATTGGAATCATTAGAATAGCTGTAAAATGGGCCTTTAAAATGGGGGGCCCATCATCCCATCAGCTGATGGCCCATCATCCCATCAGCTGATTCTCATCGATTTTTTTCACAAACCCACCAGGACCCAGCACCCAGCAACGACTCACCACCGACTCACCAAGGCTGGGCATCCCAGGCAATGTCTGGGCGCGGCCATCGGCGGTGCAAATGTCAACGATCAAAGAAGATCTGGAAGCCTCCGAGGATCAGATCTCCAAAGGCACAGTTCAGAAGTGATTCAATGATTCAAAGATCAAATTAATAATTCATAATGGCTTTGGGAAATCAAAACGAAACAACAGATATAGCATTCAGGAGCTATCAAACCCATACCCACGAAGGGTGGTTATTGTAGGGTATGCAGTTTGCTACGTTACAAATGCGTTCTTTCTCCAGTCTTTGATAAGAATTAGGGAGAAAACATGAATTTCCAATTGTCTATCCTGCTTGAATGAGTTGTTTGTCAATTGCATGAGTCATTTGTTACAGCAGACAAACTCCGACAAACCCACCTCCATCATCAAATCCTGCGGATCAGCTTTCATGGTCTCAGGGAGGTGTTTTCTTACATGGCGACATGGCATGCCTGGCAATAGTGAAAGGGTGAAAGAAAGCATGCTTGGCAGAGACTTTGTGATTGTTTGGGAGAAGGATGATTGATGCTGGTTTCTGTCATGTGTTGTTGTCATTGTATATTCTGATAAAATGCTAACTGCATTGACAGTGACTGCATCATCCGCTTCTCCAAAAACCGGATGATGTGTGATGAGGTGTCTCCTTCCAGCTGTTGTCCAGGAGTTCAAACCTCTTGGAATCCTCTGGCAGCTGCGAGCGAATGTCATCGCTCTGCATGAAGATGGGCCTGACAGCCAGTGCCATGCCAAATCGACCAAAGGGCACCCCCAGCTGCTTCCAAGGTGCTCCAAACGACACCAGTTGGTCTGGAACTTCTGCCACACCTTCCAAGACCCCAACTTATGGCCATGTTCAGGAGAAAATTGATGACAAACCAGGGGATGGAACTGCTTCCAAATTCTTCATCAACCTTATCTCTCGTTATCTTTCCAATTTGATCTTCCCGATTTGTTTTCAAATTTTCTTGCAGGTGGCAAGAGCACTGCAGGCTGCAGCCATACTGCCCGCCTGCAAGACTGAGTCGACAGTCTGCAGCTTTTCACTCCACTCATCCACTGTCTGCTTGCAGAATTCGATGAAGCGGCCCTGATGCACTCCGAGCCGCGTCGAGTTGGCAAGTCTTGGTTGAAAAGAAGAAAGAAAAGAGTTGTATTTGGTCGTTGTGTCCTGAGGAAGAAGTCTGATGATGCCCAAAAGAAAAGAATTCGATCATGTTGAATCCGTTGGATCCGTTGGATCCGTTGGATCCGTTGGATCCGTTGGATCCGTTGGATCCGTGTTTGTTCAGTGTCGTTTTGCGGCCTGGGAGGTCATGGACAACATCTCCAAAGAATCGGACTCCAAACGTTCCAGCACCTGGCGGCTCCCAGGCGTCTCCCAGATCCATCTCCAAGATTTGGAACAGTGGAAAAACCAATCTGTTGAGATACAGTATGTTAATATATGTCATTATGTTATATGTTGCTGTCTGTTGCTGTTTGGCCCTTTCTTGATCGCTTCAAGTCTTGAAATATCTGTGCAAATGATGTTTTGGAGGTTCAAGCAGACATGGATCAAAATGATTGACCGCCAAAAATTGGCTGATTTCCTCCCAAAATGGCTGTGTGTTCTTGGTCTTCACATGGCATCTGGCTCAAACATGGTGTAACCCCTTCCAAACTTCAAGATTGCCTCCAATGAGATGGTTCCGAAAAGGCGCGAATTTTCCAGAAATTGCGGATCTCACGATCCGAAATTTGCCCACCAATCCCTTTCCGACATTTGTTCAGAATGTTCATCGCTTGATCGGTTGATCATCATCGAACCCCGCGCCTCACTGAGATCCGCCAGCAGGGGACAATCCTCGCGGCTTCCGTCGAAGTCCACCGTCATCTTCCTGAGCGCCAAAAGGCTGTGCCTCCATCCTGGTTGATCCTGATCTACGGAAATTGGGGTTCTTCATACAAGGTATTCCGGTATTCCTTTGATGTTTGTCCGTTTAACCGATTCTGGGATCTGTAATGGGTTTATGGTCTGTTTGAGTCAATGATCAATGCTATGATGTCTATCATCTATAACCCATATTGTCAAGTGACCAGGATGATGGTTGATGAAGAGGTTGGGGTTTGTTGATGGAGAGAAGACTCAATTGCAGTGATAATTGCATCAACTCTCAATCAATTGGAGTCAACTATATGGCTTCTCAAACCATCCTAAACCTATCTATGATTATCTATGGTTTCTCAACCATCAAGGATCTGATGGATGTTGCATTCTCGATTGGAATCCAATAAACACTGCAGTCTGCAGCATTTGTTCGTGATGTGTTCAAATATACTTCTTCAATGGTCATAAAATCAACCCATCATGATCCATTCATCTATCAATGTTCATGGGAATCATAGTCGGCTTTCATTGGATTGTGGATTTACGAATCCATGATTGCATGGATGGAAAACCAAACTCTAGCTGGGTGTAGTTCTGGCCGCAGACTTTTAAGTCTTTTTGAACGGGGGACTGATTGGTACAGCAACTGCCCAAAAAGTGGAGGAGTTTCTTGTCATTTGGATTCATTGTTCAAAAGCCACACTGAAAAAAGAGAAGGCAAATGCAACGTCACTGAAGGCACCGAAAACGGTTTAGATGGTTTTGTTATGAAGAAGCATATTCAAGCATATTGAGGCTGTTTAGTGTTACATATCCAAAGTTCCGCACGTCCAGTCGCAGCGTGCGTCCCTTCAAGCAATGCCCTGGGGACCCGAGCAATTTTGGCCTCCTTCACGCTTTGGTCCACGATGTCGTAAACAGCATCCCTGACGAGGAATGCACGAAATTAATGACATTGGTTTGGCCTTGAAACTGAAGAAACAAATGAATTCAAATGATGAACCAATGATTTCAAAAGAATTCAAACGAATTCCAACGAATTCAAACCTTCCAAATGAACCGACCACCTGTTTCCGCCTTCCAAGAACGCTCTGTGTCACTGGTCACTGAGGGTTCGGGCGAGAAATGATGCAGCTCCAATTCCAACAGGTGCCGAAAGCTGAATTCTGGGCCCTGGCAGATTTTTGCAGCTTTACTTAGAAACTGTTGCATGTTGACACATGCTGTCACTTCGAAGCATTGGTTTGGAATGATCATTCCAGGTCAGGTGCAAAACAAAGAAGAGCAGTTCGCCAAGTTCGCCAAGCCAAGTCTTTCCTTTCGCTCCAAGATGCTCCAAGTCTGTCCAGGCAAAGCGCCCGATGCCCAGCGGCTCTAGCTGAGCTGCGCTGCTGAGCTGCCGAGGTGAGATGTTAGAAAATGAACGACTTTGCCATGGCCACAAGCGGACGCCACTTTCAAAGGGGTCAGGAAGTTGGCACTTCTATGATATCCTGTTGCATGAGGATCGGCGCACGCCTCGATCAAGACTTGGACCATCTCGAGATTGCCTCTCTGAGCTGCATAAAACAGTGGTGTTCCACAATCAAAGTTATCCTGAGCGGTGGTTCAACCCATCCCCAAAAAAATACAAACGTTGGGATCATAGCCATGTGAAAAATCATAAAGAATGATTGAAACATATTGAAACCACAACCTTGGATCCTTGTCCGCCTCGCATTCCGGCTTGGCGCCAGCGGAAACCAGGAATCGGACAATGTCAAGATAGTCTCCTTCGGTTTGAAAAATGGATCCCAAAACCAGAAAACCGGAATCCAAAACAACATGTTCAACATACCTCTACAAAAAACAAGACAGGAGATGTTACTCCGCAAAGGGGCCAGGGATGAAAGCTAGCATGGAAGATATGGAAGGTAAAGGGGGAAGGAGGTGTGGTGAAAGATCTGTGCGTGAGGAATTGGGATTGGGAGATATGAAGCGGAGAGGAAGTTTGGCTTTGGTAAGTTCGATGATGCTGATGATGCGGATGGCAACGATATGGCGACGATATGATATGGCGACCATGTCCCAGGGGGGATTGAGCCAAGGCAAAAATGCTTCCAAAAAGGGGAAGGGGAGGTAGTTAACCGTGAAGTTTCATGTGATAGAGCAAGAGTGGTTTCAGCTGGCAGAGGCAAACTTTCGTGATGATCGTGGAAGGATTTGGCATTTGCCTTTGGCCTTTCTTGATGTCTCTGGGCAGATTACAATGAAGAAACAAATCCAAAAATTCAGGTAAACCGATACCATGGTGTGGTTCCACAAACCCAACGATCATTTTTAGAGCTTGATTAATTCTGTCCTTCCGCTGCATAATGCAAGGCTGTGAAACCGTCATCCTCAAGTTGATCTGGGGAAGCCCCAGCTTCGACCAAATAGCGAACTGCATCCAGGTGACCTTTCTCGGCAGCCAAATGCAAGGGAGGCGTGCAAGGCGTGCCATTCCATGAGGCGATCCTTGTGGTGATTTCTGAAAACTAGGTCATCAAAAGTCATCCCATTTTTTAGAAATTCAAGAATTGTTTGTCTGATAATTAGGCACCCCGGACTCATGGTTGATCACATTTGATCACCATCTTTGCCATTGGAATGGCACGAACGATTATGGGCCCCATGCCCCATTTTTGGAGAAAGCATAACATAGCACAGCATAACACAAAAATGAAACCACTGTGAAACATAGTGAAACCACTGGCCAGGATCTCTAGCTCTGCACCTGCTTCAATCAAGAGCTGCATAGCTTCCAAATGTCCTCGTGCAGCAGCAGACTGCAAGGGCATNGAAACCACTGGCCAGGATCTCTAGCTCTGCACCTGCTTCAATCAAGAGCTGCATAGCTTCCAAATGTCCTCGTGCAGCAGCAGACTGCAAGGGCATCACATCATTGTGAATTATCCTGTTTGGATTGTAAGGGCGTCGCAAAAACTCCTCAAGTGCACCCAAGTCGTTCTCCTCACATGCCAAGACCATGTTTTTCTGTTCTTCAGCATCAGCCGGGCAGAAATCCAGGACCACCAGAAGAAGCTTCACGGCTTCGGAGCCAAAAACTGCATCATCCGGGATCTCCGACCCGTCTTCCAGAAAGAGTTTGTGTCTGAATCGAGATACTCCAAGCTGAGCTCCCAAGGATTGTTTCAGCGCTTTGACAGATGTGCCTTGAAACTCATTGGCACTGAGCTGTGTCAATATCTCACCTGAGAGGAAACGCACCTCCATGGCTGCACTTGAAACTTCACCATAGGGTGTATTTTTGGGTTTGTCTGAATATAGGAGGCCTTCAATATAGTTAAATATCCCAGGCTTACTCACAATTGTCCCTTTTCTTGAAATGGGGGGTACATACCCCTATTTGTAGATAAACCTCTCACAAAAATGGAGATGGGAACAGCTATTCCAATCTTGCGGCCATATGCAGTTCTATGAGTGTCTTTTCTGTTGAAAGTGGAGCTCAGGAACCTATCTTCCTTGTACCTGGTCATGAGGATCTAAATGGCGGGAAGTTGCGGCGAGCACTGGAGCACGCTTGACAAAACGTCAGCAGAACAGGTTCCTCCCGAAATAAACAACGATGGCATTCCATTTGTCTTCATTGTGGCAGTACGTGTCACTATTGAAGACAAATCAGCAACCATTTGAGCCCATCATTCCACAGCCTTAAAAATGTAGCGGTCAGTCACTAATAACCGTTGAAGAAGTCCAGTTAATTGGAACAAATTGGGACTTTCAACCAGACTATCAACCAAATCTATATGCATCAACCATGAGGATTGTCATCAACCCTCAATTGCTCTGGTTGAAAAGGTCAGTCAGTTGGGATGATCATCCCATCTGCTTAAAAAAAAACTAATCGACCAAGCAACGATTGAACAACGATTGAACAAGTCTGAAAAAAATAATAGGTTAATGATGGTTAATGATCGTTTATGGTTTACAAAAGAGCGAACAATGGTCGTTTTGGAAGTCGTATTCTTTTCTGCACAAAACAAAGACAACCAAATCTGATATCCGGATGCATCAAATCATCCATCTGAGATCCAAATCTCCGCTGCAGGCCTTTTCAAAGGTCTTCTTGGTCACACCCATCAGCTGCGCCCAGTGCCGATCGCGCATGGTGTCGGAGTGGAGTTCCTCGGTTGACAGGCTGGAAAAGCCGCTGCCGGGAGGGCATTTCAGCATTTTTCTCAAATCTTCGGATGTTCAGAAGGTGACATTGACATCTCCAACTGGGATTCCTCACGAAACAGATTCAAGATGATTCAAGTAGTCACCCACATCTACAATTTTCAACATCTTCGGTCGTTGAGGCCCCAGCATTCACCAGTGGCAGGGCAGCAGACATGTTCTTGACCTGAAGAGGTTGCAGGACGCTGAAATCAGTTCGTCTGAGAAAACTAGTCTTCCCACTTTCAATGGCCGTAAGTTGTCGTAAATCCAAGCCATGTTTGGACAAATCGCAATTTTTGCTGGTTGTAGTATGTTGGGTACCCTTTTTTTCGATGGTTGAAACAACACTAAAGTTGCCCTTTTGTGGAAGTTATGATTCGCCACTACATTTCAACTATCCCATCTAGCTGGCACCCCGCAGAACCTCATCCTGTAGCCAGGTGTAGAGGGGCCATGCCCTCAAACCTTTCTGGGCACGAACCACCTGCGATGATTTCAACGGCTCTGAAACAGCAACTGAAGGAGGAAACAAAACTGGAAAACATGGCTGAAAATGTATGAAATCAGTCAGCATCAATCAGCAAAAAGTACCGCTGATGTTTGACTCGCTTCTGGACAGATTGATTGTTTAAAATGAACCAAGCAAACCATTTTGAGTTGATACTGAAGGTGATGCCACAAGACCTCCAAATTCTGTGGCGGCCTGGTTGCTCAGCTCACGGACCGTGGCCACCATTTGCTCCGTGTCGATCTTGTCCCAGAGAACATTGTACCTTCGGCGGCAGTCCATCGTATGATCGTATGATCCCTGGGAAGCGGCCACTGTGTTTGACTCTGCAATGATTTTCTTCTTCTATGTCCCTGTTTGAGACTGCTGTTCGACATGATCTTTACAGATCAGCAAGGGTATTCAAAGCAAGGGTTCAAAGTGGTATCCAAAATGAGAAGTCCGAATGGCCATTTGACCTAGATCCCCAGATCCATAGAGCACCAAGCAGAGAAGGTTTCCCGCACCATGACAATCAGGTCCTGCTCAAATCGCCCAATGGATGGAAATGGAGATTAGATTTCCCATCCAAAATTGTGATTTACCCAGAATATAGCACCAGTATATGATCTGTTTGGTGATCACCATGGCATGGTGGCCACATTCTTTAGTGTATCCAGGGAATCATTTTTGGCCACTTCAGGCCAAGCATTACTTGCTCATGTGCATTAAGGCCATGAAATTGCCCAAAAAAGAAATCGTTCGGGAATTGCATGGAATGCAGGACATGTACGCCCAATCTCACCTACAAACGTATCTTTTGATTTGCTTCATATCTCACAAAAATACCACGCAGCCATCCCCCTTGCCCCAAGCAGCTGTGGTCCCATAGGTTCTTTAAGAGCACCAAGTTGTTGTAGCAGTCGTTCCTGGCAAACAAAACAACTCGCCAGAGATGTACATGCCAATGGTGTCGACTCCCAATGTCTTCAAAAAAATTGCTCGTGATTTTCAGTTGATACGAGCATGGATCAAAAACGTCAAAAACCGTAAACCTTTTCTGTTGACACCAAACCAGGTGGCTCAGGGGTCTTAATCCCTCCATTCCGAAGTATTGGGCTGATTCGAAGCAAAACTACAGGGAACCTATCAGTTTCTCCCATCAAAATAAGGTGGTGTCCATCGAAAATATATGAAAATATGGGGCGGGGGGGCGTCCTATATATGTTCAATTAAGCTAGCCCAGATTGGTTAAATCCGGTTCCTCAATGTCCGTTATGAAAAACCAAAGTCTTTGCTGTTTAACCTCAAATGTGTATTGGTGAAATTGCACATATATCTATTACAATATACAAACATGTATCTATAGAAATTAATAGAAAACAAATCATCATAAATCATCATCAATCTATATATCAGTCATCCAAGAAGTGTGCCAGGCGCACAGCGGTTGATAATCGCTCATGGCCATGTCAAACAGCAGCTCCAAGTCCTGGATACGAAACGCTCGTGTCTTGGGACAACGAAAAAAATGTGCACATATCTCTACAGATTGACACAGGATCTGTGTGATGAAAAGAATGGGATTTTTGATGAAAACAAATACCCACTTCATTATCTTCATTTCCTAGATGAATGACGAAAGCCCCAAATAAAGCAACCACTGCACACCCCGGGATCAGGTGTGCCGGCCCCTTTGACCATGAACCGTTTCAAATGTGAAGCTGAGCCACATTGAACTGCTCTGCACGTGCTCGGATTTCCATGGTCTTGCGATAGTACTCGTTGATCAATGCATAGCCTCAAGAAACATCTGTTAGAATGATGGAGGATTTGGATGGATCGACTTGGACCATCCCCTTTGGCATGGCGTCACTGGCTATTTCATTTTCGAACTATAAACTTGGACCCTGCTGGCCAATGTCCAAATCATCTTGGACTGACATCATGTTGTCACTGAAAAGCGTCGCAAGAACAGGAAATGGATACCCAGAGGCTGCAAAAATTCAAACACAGATTGACCATGAGATAGTGATAAATTCTTGAAAAAAATATTCACTGCGTGGTCTCGTGTTGCGATCTGCGGTGCGTTCTTAATCTCCCCATCATAAGCATCTTTAAATGTTTGCTGCTCAAATCGATTCTTGCTGGACATCATCGCCTCATGCTAAAGTGCTGAATGCCGAGAACCAGACTCTTGTCATAGTTGCCAGTCACTGCATTCTCACCTCAGAGTTCGAGGGATTTGGTGAAACCAATCTTGTCCAGTGCAAAGCTGGTGGAAAATATCTTTGTCAAATGCAGGTACTTGGGCAAACCTCGCAAATGTTGTGCAAAAGGCTTAGCTTGCATCAGAGTTCATTTGCCAAAGCAGTTCACAATTATCTTACCATCCATGGAAAATCCATCACACAAAACAGCCCCCTCGTGCGACAAGGGACCTTCCCAGCTGTCAATCGAAAAACTTGCAGGAAAACCTTGTATAGACCATGATCGAAACTTGTGTGTCCCCTAAACTTCAAACAAGCCACACGTGTTGATTGAAAACAACTAAACTCTCCATATTTGGTGAAATGTCATTCCATATGTGGTGTCCATGGTCAAATCGTTTTTGTCAAACATCTGGGATGGCCGACTTCCGAAGGGACACCGATCCAAAAACTCCGCGCGGAAGCTGCGCACGTCCTCCCTGAAGCCTTCGATCTTCACGCGAATCTTCTGCATCTCCTAGGAAGGTGCGACCATTACAGTAGAATGCTTCAATCTTCTCCAGTAGAAAGCAGTAGATTGTTGTTGGCTGTTGGTCGTTGCAGTTGTTCCCTAAGGAAGAAGCACAAGGTGAGTGCAGAACAGAGGAACATCCAAATTGTTGAAGAAAGCAATGACGTTTGTTTCAGAAAGGAAATCACAATGCTTCTTGAGAACCTGTAAAGACTTCAATTTCATCCATGTTTTTGTTGCCCAGAACATACCAAAACTGTTGTTTCTTGTTGGCAAACTCCATGTTTTGCAGGTTGCAAAGCACTTCTCACTACCACTAAACTTCTGTCCTGGTTCTGCAAGGGCAAGATCTTCTCCTTCTCATTGAAAGCTGCTCGGTCCACCTTTCAGCTACCCAGACCCAAGTTGTGGCTGAAAGAAGATTGAACCAGCAAAACAAATGGCATTGAACCAATCTTGGTTGCTGGAAGAAAACAAATATAGACCAAGATGTACTACCAAAAGTTGGGTGGCCATGGGGTAAAACTGCTTGGACTTCAATGCGCTAGCAGATTGTTATATTCGATATTTGAATGTAAGTATAAGTAAGCAACAGTAACAAACCAACTACCTAGCCAGCCAGCCGACCAACCAACCAACCAACCAAACAACTAACTAAGTAGTGCACCAACTAAGTTAGACATCAAAATGGAACCACCAATGGTTGAAGTCCCCAGCCAACTGGCATCTTTGTACCGATTGAATCGAAGATTGGATGTGCAAACAATTTGAATATGTATGCAGTATGCAAAATGGCATGTTTCTTGGCATCACTGTCTTCCATTCATTGTCGTCACATGTCGTCACATGTCGTCAGTGTCCCCAAAGACGCGGAGAGGTTGGCACCGTTGGCACCTCGGACCACTGGGCTGGTGCTTGCTCCAGAATGCTCCAGCACTCCTGGCCGAGTCACACGGAGGGACTGTCTCTCACAGTGACGTAGGCGGTCGATGTCACGTTCAAACACAGAGCTTGGAACGTCTTGACTACGTCTTTGACTGATTCCTAGTGGGAGATTCTTCAAGCAAGTCCCAAACAGGGGGGCACACCCCAAATCCATTGGCCAATCATCAGTTCCCTATTGAAAAGAGAAATTGTGGTGATTCATGAGCCATCTTACACCAGCCGATCCTCGGAGATATTGCTGTGGTGTCTCTTCAACATAGTGACCTGGGCAAGAAAACATGGCTGCAGCGGTCGGACAAATCGGACAAATGGGGATGTCAGGCCGCCGTTGTTTCCGGACTTCACATGGTTTGACATGTGTTGTGCAGTTTGGAGATTTGACAAATGGTTGGAATTTTGACCTGTCTCCCTCCACCTGCTTCCACCTGTCCAACTGTATCAATGACTTGAGGATTTTGCGAGTTGAGGCTGGTTGGGAGGTTTGGGGCGCTGGGAGAAAATGTGTTTTGCTTCCATCCCATCCATCCTCACGGGGAGCCGAGCTTGTTCTCTCAGGGGTTGGAAGAGCCTGAAGGTTGGGCAGGTCGGACCCGAAATTCTGGGAGTTTGAGTCTAATTGGATGAAAATTGTGATTTACATTAATTTACACCATACAACCATCATATCCTGTTCAAATAGTTGATAAAGAGGGTCTGATTTGGATGTAAAACCAGTGAACTGGGTCCATGGTCACCCTGACACCAAATGTTCAAATCATTTTGAGTCCATACTTTCTGTGCATGTTCGGTATCTTCAAGTGATCAGAAAGATTTCAGATCTTCCCAGCTCCATGGGTCGAAGTTGTGAGCTGATTTCTAGTGGAGCCTCTGAACGGCTCCACGCGCCAGCTTCACATCACAGATCTTGGTCATCCTTAGACCCGCCCAAAGCACAGCCCACAGCACTGACAGCACTGACTCTCTACTGCCTCCCTAACTAAATTGCCTATTTCTCTCTCTCTCTCTCTCCCTCTCTCTCTCTCTCTCTCTCTCTCTCTCTCCCTCTCTCTCTCTTCGCAGCTCCTGCACGGAGAACTGAGTGATCCACGTCTGATAAAGCAAACGCTCATCCTGTCGTGGTGCGGGCGGTGCGGGCCAGTAAGGATCCGGTAGATCCTACTGGTAGCAACTGCGGGCCTACAGTACCATGCTACCATGCGAAAAATCCTGCACTGCACCTCAGCAAGCGAAACGTGAGGGAAGAGCGAGTGTAATCAAAGAGTCGCCCAACATAGATTAGTGTCAAATCATATATGATGAAAGAGAATTGCAATCTTCGTCGGTGGGCTGGACAATGTGCCCTCAGAAATTCCGTACAAATGGACGGCCAAGTTGCAACCCAAGCTGTTCAACTACCTCTCTTCTGAGTTGATGCCATGCAGAGAGTTCTCTCCGCCCCGATGTCTTCAAGCGCTCAAAGTACAGCGACTCATTTTGATAAATACTGGCATCCCTCCAAAATGGCATTTTTTGCCGGAACAAGGTGATAAACCTTGGTACTTCGAGAGGTTTGAGGGGTTCCAACTTTCGAGACATGACAAGGTCTTATCGCAGCGCAGCGTCCAACCTCCGGGCGATCTGCGGCAGAAGGTGGACCCAAACCGGTCCTGGCAAGTTCAAATCTACCGTTTCCAACGGAAAACAAAAAAAAGTAACATCTTTCAGGATGTCATTGGAACATCTTTCAGGGGATCATTGTCCTTTTAGAGTTCTTCCATGGCCCTGTTTCAGGTGCAACTCCGAGATGCGTCTAAGAAATTGAGCATCATATTCTGGTGCAAATGATGTGGATTCGGCTTCCTGAAGTCATGGTTTACCTTAACTGTAGATACCCTGCAAAACATGGCATTTGAGCTGCTTAGCCTATTTCCCCGATCAAAGAACCAAACAAGGGTTTACCCACAAATCAGTTGATAATTGCGGAGCCACAAAAAATCCCCTCCCACTGGCACCCTAGCAGCCTGACGGACTCAATGAATGCGTGCAACGACATGATCCTTTCCTGCCAGCTGAGATCTGCCAGAAAGGTCCAGAGAGCCCATTGGCACCCTGGAAGACATATCCCATCTGATACTTAAGACCTGAGATGTGAAGGGGACACATTAGAAAGAGCCGTAGAAAGACACATGAAAGACCGGTATTCTAACGTATTTCATCTTACTTAACAAAAACATCGACCACGGTGAAGGCTTCACTCACTTCCCCAACGGTCCTCCACGAAAGATCGGAGGAAACCGGTGAACTTTTCCTCCCATCTTCGCGCACAATTCACCAGGGTCACCTCCCAGGAATGAAAGCTGCAACAAGCTGCAACAAGCTGCAACAAGCTTCAAGAGATTCCAAGGTGAAGACATTGGATGAACGGTGTATTTTGATTCTTTCAAGAAAGAGTCGGAGGGAAAATCACCAGGAAACCATCGATTTCGTCGCATCAAATATGGATATTTTTTGTTTTTACCAAACACAAACCAATCATAACCAATCCAATTCAATGAAATTTGGAAATATCCCTGGTATTGTTTACGTACGGAAACATGGAAGCTGGGTATCCGCTGCCAGCGGTCTCAATTTTCGCCTTGACGGGCTGAGCATCGATCTTCAACCAATGAATATCCGTCGGCGTTTTCTTCATTGAGAGCTCCTGAGCAGATTCATGGACTAAACGACCCAACAGCTTCGTGTTTGGCCCCAGAACATCTTCATGTTTTTTAAACCTTGTTTTGAAAACAACAAATACTGGCTCCAGTCACCCCGAATAACATACATACATTGTATTTGTTCACCCCACCCAACTTGAGGCAGCAAGTTGCCTCTCTTGTTTACTTCCAAGATTCAACTACCTCATAATACATCATCTAATCTGGTCTAGGGTATGCCGATCTGCTGACACAATTTGACCATCATGTCATCCAAGTCCTGCTTGAGGTACTCGAAGCGTGCAACTTCTTTTTCGAAACGCTCCAAGGATGGGATGGGAGGTCCCAAATCCACCTTCCAGCACTGGCAGTAAGATGGTTCAATGGGACGCACTTTTAAGGATGCCCCGACATATCCAACAATATGGACAGAAAAAATTAAACAGGGGGAAGAACCGGAACCCAAAACAAACCAGGTACCCAATCCACCCACACCCGTCATGCAAACACCCTTTTCGCTATTGGGTGCTTGAGCNNGTTTATAGATATGGGGCCTTACTGTACATTGGTTGGTACTCATAGCTACTACTCTACCACTACACTAGATCTATCTACATATACCTCTACATAGTGGGGCTGCAGGGGCTCGTAAATTCTCAACTCCCCCCTCGCCTGACCCACAGGGCTGTACAAGAGGTATACCTACGCAGCTACTCTCGCGTGCTGGAGCACAGCGAGCTCTGCACAGGTTCATGCTTTTAGATCTAAGGGAAAGTCAGTACGTATCCCTAAGAGAGTAAGTGCTGCCGCCCATTTGTGTGGAGGTAAAGCTTTCGTAAAAATGTCCGCCGCTTGCTCATCGGTGGGCACGTATTCTAAGACAACAGTATCTAGGAACTTGTGAAGTCGATTCGTTCTGTTTAAATGATTGTGGGTGCGCGTGATATGGCGAAGTTTGGAGCTATATCCTTTCTTCACCACAAGCATTGTTGTTTGATTATCTTCGTACACCTTGAGGGTTACGGAGCGATTTAACATCAGCTCCCAAAGTTGAAGGGATGGCAAGCCTTCCTGGTAGAGGGAATGTGCAAGACTAACCACCTCACTCTCAGTTGTGGATCTAGAAGTGGACGTTTGGCGTTTACTCACCCAGGCCAAGGGGAAGAACGACTTGGGGCCAGCAAGAACAAGGAAACCTCCGGAGGTAGACCGAGCTGTAGACTTATCGCCGGCAAAGTCGGCATCTACGTATTGACGGAGTTCAAGATCTTCAGGGGAATCTTGAATGGAACCTACCAACCGATAGTGTGGTGTCGATGCTATATACTGGATAAGTCGGAGAAGACGCTTGTCGTCCCCCCTGGACCAGGCCTGCACCTTGGTCGCTAGATCATTTATAGGCTTGACTATGTCAGGGCGTNAGAAGCGAGCTCACCTCTAGCTTCCTCATCCTCTTGGGATATGGAGCCTTCCGGGGGAAAGGGAGTCGCGGCGTGCTTGAACTTAGAAGTACCGGTGATGGATGTGTACAGATCTACGGTTTGTTGAGCGTAGTCTGCCATATCAAAAACCATACCCTGTTGGGACATAAAGGCTGCGCACTTTTCGTGACCTACGGTCTGGGACAACTGGGTGACAACATGATTCCTACCGAGGATCCTATAGATAGGTTCAGGAGGTTCAATATCAACTACGGAGGTCAGCTTCGCCCAGAAGGCATCATGCTGGTCAGACGGACCGGCTAAGGTCAGGTCATCTACGTAGGTTGACAAAAGAAGTTTGGTGTCGGGGAACCAAAAGTTACCGGGAAACTCAGGGACCTCTTGACCTCCTAACTTATGGATGATCTCCTTCAGGTGTTGCTCCCATAACCCTCCTGCATCAGGATGACCGTAAAGGGCTTTAATTAGTAGGACTACGGGTCTAACGAATTGTTGTTTCCAATACTTGGGTCTAAGTTCCGGGGGAAGCTCGATCCATGTTTTGTATTTTGAAGACAACAAAGCTTGCACATAGGCTTTGACAGCGTCAGCGGCTGTCGCGCGGTTACCCGGCAGCGACCCATATGCAAGACACGCGTTAAGACCCTGGACGGACGTAGGATTGGCTCCTAATTCTTGATAAACAGCAGCCGCTCCGTGCTCGTCTTTGGCACAGTCGCCGCGATATACGATACGCCCNAAGACCCTGGACGGACGTAGGATTGGCTCCTAATTCTTGATAAACAGCAGCCGCTCCGTGCTCGTCTTTGGCACAGTCGCCGCGATATACGATACGCCCTTTCATTTTATGCAAGTGCTCAGCAAGCTTATAAAATTTTATAGAGGCTATCGTCATCAGCTGGCCGAAGTGTACGGAAACGCCAGAGGTTTTAGCTTCTTTACGCACCTCCTCTTTTTCGCGTACTGATCCTAGATCCCATGTGCCTGCCTTTACCAAACCTTCAGCCTCAGCGCGAATTGCTTCTAGCGCTTTAGGATTAGACAACATCTCGGCGCGGGAAAGCAGCTTTGTGACCATTGCCTGCACCTCCGGGGTTGGGGTCTTTGGGTCCTCCAACTTGAAGGCTTGCGCGAGCAATTGTTCATGGTCTAAAAGTTCTGCTACCATCCTATTAGCGGTGGGATCTGACTCAACTGCCATAGCTAAATCTTCGAAACCAGCTAATGGGGATATGTGCTTTACATGTTGTTCTATGTCCCTATGTGGCTGTGGTTCTTGCGACACGGGTCGGCAAGGCATTGCGGGCACAGACTGTTGGGCAGTCTTGGAGGGATATAGGGCTTCGGCTATTAACNTCCCTATGTGGCTGTGGTTCTTGCGACACGGGTCGGCAAGGCATTGCGGGCACAGACTGTTGGGCAGTCTTGGAGGGATATAGGGCTTCGGCTATTAACTGTGTCATTTCAGGTGGATACATAGCAGAGCGAGTTGTCTCAGCTCCTTCTATCCTTTCATGGGATTCTGTACACTTGCATCTTTTGATGCGAAATGCTTCAGCAATCCTAGGGGAGGTGGTCTTGAGTCGCCAAGGTTTCTTAAGTGGGGAACCTGCCTTTGACTTAAGTCCTACGGCACAACCTTCGAAGTCTACTTCGATAAACTCAGGGTGGTCGGTGAAAAAGGCTACTACATCTGGGCGCTTCCAACCTGTACAA
>BGPT01001786.1:52268-65497 GCA_003297045.1 Symbiodinium sp. clade C Y103 | reverse complement strand
ACTGTACAGTAGTTGATGCAGTAAGTTGGTGCTCATAGCTATCCTACCACTACACTAGATCTATATACATATACCTCTACATAGTGGGGGTGCAGGGGCTCGTAAATTTACAACTTGTTTTTGAACAATTCCAAGGGGGAAAATGATCAACACCATGGAATTCACGGGGTGGGAGTATCCTCTCAATAGGTTTCTCTGTATGGCAAGCCATGGTTTTTCCCTGTTTTTCCCGTGGAATATAGTGCCTTCATGTACATTTTCCATTGAACGCATCCACCTTCTTTGGCTTGGCTAAGTCTCGGGCAGCTGAGTGCCGTTCTTCACAGCCTGCCGGATGCGCTTCGCTGCGGTTTCAGCCTTGGTCATAGTCATCCCAGTCCCTGGAACGTTCATGGTGGTGTCACAACTATGAAAAACAATGGAAATGATGTTTTATAGACACATGATATAGATTCATAGTTAATCGAAGAATGATTCATACAGTAATACGTTTGCTTGGGAATGATATGGGTTTAGTAAAGAAATCATCAATGATGATAACTGTGGATTAGACCATTTATAGTACCTAAAATATGACGGTAATATATGTATATATATATATATCCCATGGTACTTGTTATGGAGAAAGTGATGATAAACGGCTTGGCTACCCAGATGGTAGTGTCAATCCCAAATGAACCAGTAAGAACCAATGATCAGACGAACCCAGTGGTTCTTACACCACAACTGCTGTGAAATTGATCTTTCTTGGGCATCCCGCGAGCTCAACTTTTCTTTCCCAGTTCCGCTTCTGTGCCTCCGAAGTTGCATGGGAGTTTGGGGTCCTTTCTAGCCATCGTCAACCAGACTCGTGATATACCCGGTATGTAGCAAGTAAGTTCTCATACAAAATGCAATCTAGGTAATGTAGGGTAATTCTATGTATATTGAATTCTATGAATACATCACAAGCATCCGCTGAAAATACTAGCGAAGAGAATACATGCGCTTGAGGGTCTTGCACGCAGTGCCACGTGGCAAATGTCACTGTGCCAGTACTGGAAGTCATACGATAGCAGTAACTAAAGGCACTGAAGGAACGGTCTTGTGCAATTTTGGTCCTTGGTGCATGTGTGGGTAAATACCGATGCCGATGCCCTTTTATATCTTTTCACCCTATGAACATCCCAAAAGTGATCAAACATGACCATGTGGACCTTACAATTTTTGTTGTCAGGTAATGTCTAGTGTTGACCCAAAGGTTCACATTGGAAGTTGAGCTGCTTTGCAGCTCATCAACTGCAAGGGTCGGACCTCAAGTTCGTAGGCCTCCGCCTTTTGGCTGACATAGTCGACCTGAAATGTGCTGCATACACCATTATATCTCAAGAGGGAAAAATGCCTTTTCACCAAATAGACTTACAAGATGATATTATATACATATATAAATGTGTGTAATGTATGATTTATGTATGTTTCTATATATATATATATATATGTATATATACAATTATTTACAAGTGATCATTATGTGTTATTATTGGTTCTGATATGTTATAGAGAGGCGGTGCTGGATTCCTTGACTCGACTCTGAGGCTGCTACAACCTGTGGCATCTCTGGAGACTGCCTTGACTGTGCTCGAAGCTTCTTGTGTTCCTTTCGTGCAGCTTCCTTTTCCTCCAAATCAAGCGCCAAGAAGCGCCAAGACCCCACATGGTTCACTCGCCAACACCAAATGATTTGCCAAATGATATTACAGAAACCAGATACACTTTGAAAAAAGTCATTTCTACAGAGGGCACCTCCACCACTTTGACAATGTCATGCTCAGTCTTTGCGAGCATCGCTTTTCGCTCTTTGATTTCATCTTCCAGGAATTTGGCCTGGCATCCGAGGGCAGATCCGATGGCGGATCACTCCTCAGCAGCTGCACCTCGGCTGTGAGACTGCTGAGCTTCTTCTTCATGTTGTTCAAGATCTTGACCTCAAACTTCATCAGCTTTCGTCCAGGTTTCATAGGCAGAGACCAGGAAACATCAGGAAACTACCATGCTGCTCCCATGTGGCTCAATCAGTCGATTTTCAGCGTCCTCCAACTGATTCATTATGGCTTTGCCGATCTGTCCAGCAACGACGAATACCCCAACTTAAGGTCATTCTTGATGGGGAAATGATGGGAAAATGATGATCAACCATCAAATTCGGGGTTGGGAGTACCATGAAACACATGGGGTAGCCAATCATTTTGCTACAAAAACATACAAAAACCATACTGGTGGACTGTCATACAGCAGGGTTGATCGGTACATCTGAGAGATGGACCGTTCGTCCAGCGCGGCGCTTCAATTCAATCAACTCCTTGCCAGGAAAGTGTCCCAATGAATCCAACGATGGGATTCACGTGGTAAAATCCCAAATAGATCCAACAAGAAACCCAAATTTGGGATGGTTTATATACTTATATATATATATATATATATAGTCTATGGGTTTGGGTTTACATCATGATACATTTTGGAGAGACTCTAGTTGGTCAATATACAAAATGTACAAAGAAGACCCCTCATGAAGCATTTTGGGCAAGCACCTGTGACACCCCAGCATCAGGTATTGGATAGTTATTCCAACAAATAAACTTCGTCATACTAAAAATCTCATGGAAGCGTCCAAGACTTCAAATATCTTGATGTCAGGCTCACACTCGACGCTTAAGTTGAGCCAAGCAAGGCATTCGAAGATCCAAGTCCACAACTACTGTTGGACTCTTGCTCAAATGAGAAAACCAGAATCCCTGCAGAGTTCGGTCCTGGTTTGCCTCCTCGATCCTCTTGACAAACTGAGAGTTCTCGATCTGAAGCTGATGAAAGTCCTTACGAAGATGCCGAAATGTCAGCAGCCTCTCAGCCTCTCATCTATGAAACTGTTCCCGATAGTTTGTGATGAGAAGTGGTCCTGCAGTGTGCTACATTCTGATGGTTTTCTGAATGGCTTTCTACTCCAAGACTGCGACGATGTACTGCAAATCGTCGCCAGTTTCTGCTTTCGACTTCAACTGGGCCTCAGCCTTGTGACAAGTCAGAACAGCAATGGCAATGGCACCAATTTCAAAGCGTCAAGAGCTGTCTATCCCATCTGATTCTTCCACCTGCCTTCTTGATAGCCACTTTGTAGGCCTGGTTCTTCATCAAAAGCTTGTTGATTTGCATGTCCTGAGCGAAATTCAACTTGATTTCTCTGCTTGAAGTCCAAGGAAATTGTCAAATGTTGTCATTGGCAGAAACCATGCTGAAGCATGCTGAACAGTGCTGAACCACGCTGGGCCCATGTCCTTCTGCGTCAGCTTGTCTTCCATGTACTTCAGAACCTACCAAAAGTCAAAGCTTCAAACGTCTGGTCAGGATCCATACTGGCGCCAACTTTTGAATCAGCCAATTCCAGCCTTCTCCGCAACCGTCTTTCCGGTTCTAGGGTTTTCTGCTCCAACTACAATATCTCGCCTCACACCAACGCAGGAATGGAATTTCAAAAACGTCAAAAGTTGCTGTTCGCTCATGCATATTCTATGGTATCCTATCCCTAAGAATGCCAAAACAAGTTGGACGGAGAATGAGAAGTCTACAAATTTAATCAAATCTAATCTCACTGTACTGGTAGGCCTGGACTTCATCGAGAGTAGCGCATGAGATATTCCTACTGCTGTGCGTTGTCTGTCAAAGGTTGAGAACTCATAGGCCAAAGATGTTTTTAAAAGTAAAGATCTGAAATCACATGCAAGCGACAAAACCACTGAGTCAAGCTGGAAAGGGAGGCTTCCTAAAATAGGGTTACCCCAAATTATCCAAGTCATGGTTGATCATAAAACATCGTATTGAAAGCCATGGTGATGACTGGGGACCACCCAGTCGTGGTGGATAGCAGCTCGTTGCGCCTGAATTCATAGGCGTCCCGCTTGACCTCTGCGATCCTGATGTCAGTTTCCTCCATCAAGGCTTTCAGAATGTCAAGGTTCTGGTCGGAGGTCAGCTTGGTCTGCGCCTGAGTAGCGTCCAAAAATTGGGGATGACTCACGATTCTATCTCGCAAATTGCAGTTCGATGCATGGGCTAAATGATCCTAAATGGTGGGCAAAATGGTGATAAACCATAACCCTGCATGTTAGATCATTTTTGCCCTATTTTCAGACAAACCCAAATTGTCATGCATCGTTTGCGTTCTTTTGAAAAAGCTTCACAAAGGCTGAAATTTACTACAGCCCCACTGCCGTGGCAGGTGTTTTTTGTCTCCTCGGAAAAGGCAGTGCAGGTTGCGAAAATTCAGCACGGTCAATGGGATTCTGGATCTTACATGGACAGAGAATTTTCCGTCCAGGTGTCTCTTTGTCCACCTCCCATGACACCTAAAAGTGACTCATAGTGATGCGAAAAAATCTCGCTAAGAAGTGGCAAGTTTCTTAAGTCGCTAGGCTGGAACCTCAAGCAGTATTCTGATGAGCTCTATACATCTCCAAGGAATGACTCCATGCTGCTTCTGTAAGCCCTTCTGGCAAATGCACAGCACAGACTCCCAATGGCCTGGGATCAGAAACTCAGATGATTTCAGCTGGAAATCCGTAGGTTTTCTGGAAGGGAACTGTTTTGGACCAACGGATAGCAACAGAACTATGGGAGATACGACGATTTCTTCGCATTTTGCATAGCGTCTCACGTGCGCGCGCCTCACAGATTGGATGTTCTTCGCGGAATCGTCCACAAAAAGAACTTTGTTGGGTGCCACACCAGATTTTGCAAGCAAAGTCTGGCAGCAAGTCACAGACATCGAGAGATTCCCAGAAAACATCAGGGAACGTCAGGGAACTAGGCAGCAATGTCATTGACTCATGACATGTGGGGGTTTCTTAAAATGGGGGTACCTCCAAATCATCCATTTTATTAATTTTAGTAGTATTTGTCACTATGAACATCTATGGACCATCCAGCAATTGGGGTACCCCCATTTTAGGAAACCCCCATATGGCTATCGTAGTGGTCCAATGTGGTCCAATGCCTCAAGGTGCGGTCGCTTGTACTCACCACGCCGATAGTACATCTCAAAGAGCCTGGCGCAGTGTCTGCGTTCTGAAAAAGCACTGCTTTTTAAGCCAAAACAACAAAGGCATACAAAAGCAAAGATGCTGAACATGTTGTAGACACATGTGAAAATCATAAGCATTGGCATACATTCTTATTTGTTGCAATCATTTTCAAAATGGAAGCGCGTGATTGTGACACTGATCCCCGCCTTCGATCTATGACATCCTTCATGGTGATGCCAGGCGCAGCTTCCATGGTCTCCAGCAAAGGCAAAGCTTTGTGCCTTCGGGAACTGCCTCGGCCACCAAGCTTCATCTCAAGATATCTAAAACCTCAAAATTATTAGCGATTCAGATTCCATTCATCAAAATTTATTGAACAAAATTGGGCAGAGAGGATTTGCCAAGTTACTTGCAACTGCCACACGGACACCCTGCGAGCGCAAGGAGTGAAGCCTCAGTTCATCCCAACGGGGCCCAACAAGTCTCATGCCGACTCATTGTTGACTCGTGCACGCAGCGTCAACTGAACCCCTGCAACCAAAGCAAAGGCCCGCTTGATCCCGCTTGCACATCTTTTTCTGTGGACTGGAATTTGGAGGCATTCTGTGCCGCGAAAACTGCTTTCACTCCTGCAACGACGGCACTCATGTATTCATTTATCGGTTCAATATGTACATTGCAGAAGCCTAATTGCACCGTATACTGTTGCTCACTGCTGTGCATGTGCACTCATGTTCAATTCTCCCAAGGGTCGGAGTCACGCACGTACCAAAAGTAGGTCACCATGGGAGCAATGAAGGCACCCACAAAGAGGATGCCGAAGACACCGACATATTCGTCAAACTTGGCGGAGAACTTCTCGTCGGCTTTGATGAATTTCTCATCATCGATGAAGTCCTTCTTCTTGGCCCCAGCCTTCATGGTGTAGGTTCCCTCAAGGCCTCCACCAGCCTTTCCACCCATGGACACTGGCAAGTCCTGCGCCAGCACAATGGAAGAGTCCATTGGAGCCATGTCTGCCATGTGAGCCACCGCAGCATCACTGTGGACGCCCGTGGCCAAGATACCGGCCAGAGCAGCAGCTCTCAGCGGTCCCACGAAGGTTCGCTGCTGCCACACCGCTAAGAGAGCGATGAAAGCAATCAATACTCCAAGCTTCGAAGATCGCCGGCGGATTGGCATCATCTCCAATGCGGATTCACTGGTGAACTGGAAAGCGGAAAGCTGAAAGCTGAAAATACTGCGGATCAAGAAAATGCTAGATCAAAAATGATCAAAATATCAAGACACAAAAAAGTGTTAAGCCAGTTGCAGAACGTGGGATGATTTGCACTCTTAGTGCAGATCCCCAACAAACAGGCATCCTTCACCAGTTTGATTTCGAGCCGCCAACTCTGCAGCCAAGCAGCAGAGCCCAAACACGTCGCACCGCTGGGAACAGTCGTATCTCCTTGTCATGGAGGACATGGGACAGACATCGCATTCTCAGTAGATCTCAGTAGCGGATCCAACTCCGCATCTGTAGCTCAGAAGCTTTCGGCTACACAAATCTCTACCTACGGTGCTTGGTGAAGTCTGTCTTTTCACGCAGGATATGGCAGGATCCCTGTAACAACCTGAGCTCCTCATTGGCCGAGTTCAGGACAACACCCTCGGAGATTCTCTGATATGGAGGGCCTCCTGCTGTCTGATACATTTCAGGCCTCCAGCAGACCTAGGCTGCCACTGGCACCACAACATGTCCGCAGAACGAGGTTTCTGGATGTATGATGCACGGATGGATGATTGCTTGTTTGTTGGATGATTTTTTGACAGTGGACGGACGAATGGATAGTGTAGAAATGTGTAGAATATGCAGCATGCAAAATACACATGCAGAAATATGTCAATCTTCACACAAGTCTGACTGTGGATTCTCCACATCAAAAACAACCAGGAAACTGGACGAAACTGGTAAGATTCCCATGTGACATGTTTAAAGAAGTATACTTCACATATACCAAGGGCTCCAGTTTCCCTGCTTCATCTCTAGTGTGCAGCTAAAGGGCTCCATCCAGGTCAAACACCATCATGTGCGGCAAGTCTTGCTCATCTTCCTAGGAAGAAAACAAAAAATGCAGCCTTTGGAGTGATCAATTTGCCCATGCCAAACTGCTTCCTCTCATTTAGCCCAACATGACAAAAAGTTCGGCAAACTTTCTGCACTCAAAATTAATCAGTCATTGGATTGGTTTAAGGGAAAATTGACAGGAAAACCCTATATTTGATGGGAAAATCCATGGTTTCCTGTAAATTTTCCCATTAACCAATCCAATGAATCAGTAGAGCTTCCATGCCGGCCGTTGGTTGCCTTGGATTCAGCGTCAGCAGAGGCAAGGCATCCTCGGGCACCAAAGATCCTCGGCTAAGCAAGTGTGAAGGGCGGCCAAATGTTTGCCAAACGACGTCCAGAAATCAAAAAAAATGTCAGCTTAAACAGAGATGAACGGAAACAATATGAAAAACCCTCGGAGCTGCGTGGTTTAATATGGTTTCAACATGTTTCAATCATCAATGGTTCCTGACCTGGCAGGAAAGTTCTGTTGTTTTGCCAGGTTTCTGGGCAAACGAAGTGTCCAAACACCCGGCCGGCCTGCATACTGCTGCAGGGTCTCATTCATATGGGGGGTTCCACAACTGGGGATGATATAAATCCCAATAGCTGGATGGTTAGTCGTGGAACATCTACAGTAAAATTTGGATGAGTTGGGGATATTTGGGGCTACCTTAGCAAACCTCCAGATCATTCATGCAACCTTCTGTGAGGTCAGCAGAAAAAAAAAACAAAACTCGTGGCCCTGGGCCTTGAGCTCGCAGGGGAGATTTCAACCACCAGGCTTTGCGAACAGGCGTTGCCCATCGACCCACCACCTGTCCGTTGGCAAACAGCCGGGGCATCAATGGCCCATGTGGGAAACCCAATGCCACAAATAAACCTACCATCTGGGGATTGTTTATACCACCCATAAAAATGGTGATGTTGATTGATGTTGGGGAGGTTTTATGGCATTGGGTTTACCACATCAATGGCGAAATGTTTCTTGCCATGCTGCACGAAACGCGCCAGCCTCTGAAGCGACAGCTTTCTGCACATCTTCTTGCCTTGTCAACATCTGTGCCGCTCAAGGCGGACAGAAAGTCTCCCCACTATATATATATATATACACACATTACATATATAATTTTATATGTACAAGTATACCGTGACACGGTGTCGAAGGGTGGTTTACCTTCTCAGAAGGTGTTGCTGGCCGTTTGGCTACGTTTGGCTATGATGGCTATTTCCACTGGTTTCTCTGCCATCGTGCTATCTCAGCCATCCGTCGACTCGAGACTGATCACGTTTAGGTTAGATCCCTCCGGGAATCAAACATGGCAATGGGAAATCCCAAATAATTGGAGGTTTGAATGGGAAGATGATCCAGAAATAGAGGATGTTCCAGCCATGTTTGATTACCAGAGGGTACACCATCATGATCCCATTATATATACTGTATATATATATATATATATATCATATATCACTATGTTCATCTATTTTCCCGTTATATCACAATTTTTGTTCGTTAAATCAGTTAAATCCTTATGACAAATCCTCAAGTTGCTGAGTTAGCGAAGCCTTCGAAGTAAGGACCAGCCACCTCGTCTGCTCCTTCGTGTACTGACAGGTTGTCGCCAAATCAACCAAGCCCAGGACCTGCAGAAAAGATGCTCAAGTTAGATATACTATGTTCAAATAGGTATTACATATGTAGTTATATCATGTTATATCAATTATCATTACATATCATTACATATCTATATATGGGTTGAAAATTGGGTATCCCCCCAATGACGATTGACCACTGGGTTTTGCAGTACCTTATTTTCAGACAACCCCATATATTGTCGCATAGAATATGACTTGATCTCAGTTCCGCTAGATTTGTACACTTTTACCCCCTGGCAATCAAACTCCACGGCGATGGAAGATCCCATGAAAAATCCATGAACATCCCTTGTGTCAATAGGAAAAACATCTGAGTTTGTCCAGAAATCGAGCAAAATTACAAAACTACCCCCGTTTTGAGTGGTGTTTACCCACAGAAAGTATTGTTTTTCCCAACATGTTCAGACAACGCCATCTACCCATGGTGGGTCTTCGAGTAAAAACACAAACATGGCGCCTGACCCCGCTGGAAGCCCATGGGTGGCTGCAGCAATCCTTCCAGATTCGCAGGATCTGCCAGGTCGTTGCGCCAGAGGAACTCTCCAGCAACCTGAGAATGGAGCTTGACCCCATCAAACATGGGACGTTCATGAGATTTTGGGATGATTTTGCCCATCCCCACAAGTTGCCGGGATTCAAACCCAGGATGAAACACCGATCAAACCTGGGGATCTACCCAAGTACTAAGGAGATGAATCAAGCAGGAACAGTAGTGACATTTCATGGCAAGAGGTGAATCAAAGCAGCCCAAAGGATTTGGTCGACCAAATCGATCATCACAAATCATGGAAGTCCAAGTATTGCTTGGGGAATTGCTGTGGCCAAGAAAGCCAGGGGTCACATTGTCAAACAAACGAAGAACTCTTCGCCGAACATGAAAAATGTGCTAAACACGGATAAACCATGATAAACCAAGTATCAAACTCTACGATTTGGGGGCCGATACTATTGAACTGATCCCACTTTGTAGCCTCAGGCTCGGGCACTCTCGTCCATGGTCTTGTGACCAATATGCAGCAGACACGGACCTGCCATGGTTCTGCGTTCAAAAAACTCTACGCCGCATCTTCTCTGCATCTGAGGCACCCGAAATATCTTTCAACATAGGCCAGTTGCGTGTCTCCACAGTCTTCACTCCATGCAACCTTGGGTGGTTGGGATTCAAATTCTTCAAAGCGATTTTGCAGTGCGAAAAAAACACGGCTGTGCACCGAAGAGCATTGTGCCATGGATTCTGTCACATTACTTCACGACTCTGTTGATTTGAAGGCTGTGTCTCATTGTCATCAACAATCATATGACTTTGTCCGAAAATAGGCATTACCCAAAAATTTCCAAAAATAACCATTCTAATTGATATTGTACAGCAGTAGGGAAAATGATGATGGCACAACTACAAAAATCGAACCTGGCAAAAAGAGAATTAAAAAAAACAAATTACGTGACGGAAAGCGATACAGCCTGCACGCGTGCAACTGCCTCTGACTAGTGGCACTTGAAATGCCATAGTGAAATAGGTCATAACTAATTCAAACAACCTCTTGACAAGCTTGAGGACAATTCGTACAAATAATTGGTAATTAATTCCAGTAGCTAGGTGTTTCCAATCTGCTTCCATTCACAGCGGAGCTTCGTTCAGTTGATCTTAGCGTAGGTCCAGGACGTCTGCGGAAGGGAAAGTGATGATAAACCATGGGATTTTGGGGTACCCTATGTTCAAACCCAGCCATACTGTGGCGTCACGACTGTTTTCTGATGTTTTTGATAAGTAGCAGCAATGAAGCATAGGGATCTCGCATCGAAAAGCATGGCAAGTCAATGTACTCAGCCTGGTGATGCAACGGATGGCAACGGCTGAGTTCGAAGAGGCTGGAGAGGTCACAAAGATCTAACCCTGCCTGGCTGTTCTCCCCCTTCTCAGCCTGTGCTTTTCCCAGCTGTTTGGTCAGCTTGGTCCCTTTCAATGATCTTCGCTTGGGCGGTGTCCATTGATTGCCCTGCGCTCTAAGCCCTACCATGGCCACACCAGCTATGCCCAAAAGTCGAGCGGCGGTCGCTTGGTGGATGCGGGGGCCAGCTCCGCAGTGGCAGCAGTTTCCACCGCTTCTAGTGAAGCTGCCGCTGGATTTGAGTGAACCATGGCTAGGCCCCAAACAAACTAGCAAGGATCCCGAGGACCCATGGCACACAGCCATCAGCCCTGATTTTTGAAGAGTCTGTGGCTGCCAGAGTGGTATTCCCAAGGAATGATTGTGTGACAGTGTCTGGAGCTTGGGGATCTGTGTTCAGGCCCCTTGGATCTAAAAGGACTTTGACGTTTCAAACTTCCAGATGCCGAATGGTTTTTGCACAGCGCATGTCGGGTGTGGGTGACGCACAGTCACAAGCACCGAGCCAGCTGGCACTGCACCATGGGTACTCTCTTGGGATTCATGACAAGACAACGACAACGAGGAAGTCGAGGAAGATCCAGATATATTTGCAATATATACTGTAGTTTGAATCCAGATCGTTAGGTCTATGCAATCTTCTTCAGTTTGATATAGAATTCCTGACTCTGACACACCTGTACATGTGAAAGAGAGGATTGGACAACACAGATTTGGCTCTGATCGGTTCATTTTGTTGAAGGCCCCAAGGAAACCTGCAAATAAGTTCAACAAGTGTGGTGCAATTCAACTTGCCCTAGGCACAAGTTTGAAACTGCGCTCAACTCAAAATACCTGTGCCCGCGACGATGTCCTTTGTGAGGGCTTCCATCTGCAGAGCGACAAGGTGGCAACAGGTTTGTGTTTGGTATAACGGCGCTGAATTCTGACTGACTTGCACCGACATGTAGTGACAGCAAGCCCATCTGAAAGCTTAAGCCACTCCAAACAAGCCCATGAGCTTGGCCTCCTGGTTGGCTATCCGAAATCTGTCCTGACCACCGGTTGCCCCTCAGGGTTACATAAATCTACCTTTTGGACATCAACATTGTCATCAACATCGTCATCATTGTCGCCGTTGCTGTTGCCGTTGCTGTTCATTGCCGTTGCTGTTGCTGTTGCTGCCGCCACCGTCGTCGTCATGTTCATCCTCCTCCTCATCATCACTACCAACACCGTGAACGCCATAAACACCATCTAACTCACCAAAATCAGCACCTTCGTCGTCATGGTGGTCGTCGCCACTCTCATCATTGTCACAACGGTCATTATAATTGTACTCGTCGTCATTATTAGTCATCTCTTCGTCGTTCTGTCATCTCATCGTCTTCACAGTACAAAAACATCATCACACTGGAGCGTCAAGAGCATCAAGTACACTAAGTACGCTAAGTACACTGACTGAAAAAGAGATCAAATGAATTTGATCTCAAGTTGCTGTCCTCCAAACTAAGAGTAGTCGGAAGCTGTCTTCGCCTGTGGAGCTACAGTTGTTGCTTTTGAAATCTCTTGAATAGGACTGCAGAAGGAAGTTGAGCCGCTCACTGTTGTCCTTGCCGGCCACCCTTTGCAGCCTCCCAGTGCAACTCAGTCCAAACCCCCACGTGCATAGTGAAAGACAAAAAACAAGGTGAAAAATGTCGAAGACTCTCTGCCAACCTTCTTGCCCTTGTCGACTGGGGAGGATGGCAGGTCGGACAATGCCTGCCAAGCAAAATAAGCAAATACATCAGTCATCAATCCGGTACTTCCACTCCAGTGTGTATATCCACATATGTGCACTTTGATCATGCTCACTCACAATAGAATGTTAATATTATGTGTGTATATATATATATGTATATATATATATCCGCCGACCCCTGTCGATGGCAAGGGGGAGCACGTCAGAGAAGACATTGGCCTACAGGCCCGGTTCGCCGCGCCGAAGACAGCTAGTTGTGTTTGGTGTCTTGCAGGGCCCTGCTGTTTGAGCGTGGCGCCGTTTTGGAACCTCGGCGGCTGAAAGCAGGCAACGATGACAGTGGCGGCCGCGGCCCGCAGGCCCAGTCCGTCCCTCAGGGCCCTGCTGTTTGAGCGTGGCGAAGCCGCCGTTTTTGAAGGTTTGCCGGCTGGAAGACAACTAGTTTTCTTGTAGCTTCAGAAAGCAACGTTAGGCAGTGGGGCCCGTTGCCCGCAGGCCCGGTCCGTTCTTCAGGGCCCTGCTGTTTGGAGCAGTTAACGGCTGGAAGACAGCCAGTTTTCTTGTAGGTTTAGAAAGCAACGTTAGGCACTCGGGGCCGTTGCCCGCAGGCCCGGTTCGTCCCTCAGGGCCATGCTGTTTGGCTGTGGCGAGGGCGCCGTTTTTGAGCCGNTTTTGAGCCGTTACGGCTGGAAGTTTGAGCCGTAACGGCTGGAAGACAGCCAGTTTTCTTGTAAGTTCAGAAAGCAACGTTAGGCACTCGGGGCCGTTGCCCGCAGGCCCGGTTCGTCCCTCAGGGCCATGCTGTTTGGCTGTGGCGA
>BGPT01001786.1:27104-38551 GCA_003297045.1 Symbiodinium sp. clade C Y103 | reverse complement strand
CCCGCCATCCGAGGAGATAAATTTGTCCCCAACACCCCCTGCCTTCAGCGCCAAGCCGCATTCAGCAGACTCAGGTATTTAAGGGAAAATTTTCCTGAATACTCACAAAACTTAGGAGCAACACCCACTCAAGGTGACAAAAACCACGAGAAAAACATTTCCCCTCCACGTCCCCCAGTACTTCTCGGCACGAGGATGCTCAAGCATTTGGCCAGGACGGAAGGGCAGTCCGCTGTGCATTTACAAAGACGGTGTGAAACGGATTCAACTTTGCCGGTGGGATGTCAATTTCTGTAAGAACAGCTAAACCCTCGTTTAGATAGGTACGGGCAGTCTTTGCTGCCATCCAGCGCCCTTGAAGAAGGATACGATCTAACGATCCATGTTGGGCAAACCAGAAAGTAGCCCCTCCCCTTCTAAGGGAATAGGGTCGGAATTCCCATTTTTCAAGGTGAAGAGCAGACAAAGCTGCAGCGAAATTCTTCCGCCAGGTATGAGGAGGAGGGGTCAAATTTGATCCAGGGGAAACATGTTTCTTCCATTGAGAAAGCCTACGAATTACCTCACTCACCGTCACAGTGACACTCTCAGCAGCACCTGTGCGTTTTCCTCCCTTCGTGAAATGCAGGGACACGACGGCATTTCCATGGGACACATCAACAGTGACATCACGTGCACGGATACCAAGGAGCTCCCCGGTCCTTAACATGGAATAAAACCCCAGCAGGAGCGACAACGCCATCTGCGGCTGATGCTTGAAGATGAAGTACCCAACCAGTGCTTGAAGCACACGTTCGGGCAAGGGAGGGGCTCTGCAGGGTATCTCGTTCACCTGCCAGGTCTTCAAGTAACCGCCATGCTCCAGGGATAGAGCCCCGGAGTTTAGGGCTAGTATCTTGAAGTGAAGCTAACGTGTCCGAAGCCAGCGCCCGGCCTTCGCCAGAGGCCCACAAGTGCTCGAGGTAATCACAGAGGAGGCTATCCATAACAGAGCGCTCCCGAGGCAATTCAACTTTATTCTGTTGGAGGAAGGCATAGAACTTGGACTTGGCCTTGTCATAGCGTTGACGGGTTTTGGGTTGATTAGTAAGTTGTTTGAGTGTCCCCATTTGCTTGCGAACCTTTTGTCTCTCCTGCTGATTACGCCCCTCTAGGCGCTTTTTACCTTTGCCCATTTTTTCTGGCGCACACGCCGACTCGGACGGTCGGCTGGATTCAACGAAGTATGGACATAAGTCCATACAGGATGGAGGTTCGCAGTCAACAGAAAAGTATTGATTCGCATAATAGTTCGCCTCAACTTCTTACTTGAGCTTCTTCCCCGACTCAACGCATGGAGTACCACCAAGCTGTCAGTAAGATGCAGCAGCTTGCAGTTTCGCAGACGACGCTTTTGGATCCAGCACTTGGCTGAGGTCAAGACCGCTCGCATCTCCAACTGGTTAATGTGGTCACCAGGAGTTTGCCAGGCCCAGCCGGCCACCTCCCGCCATTTCCAAAGGCGACTGGGGATGCTTGACCGCAAGCGGTGATACTTGATCGTCTGCTCCGAAGTGGCTTGAAGGAGGAGGTCTTCTCCCTTGATGGACACAAGCCCTGACAACCGTCGAGCAAGACCATCTTCTGGATGAACTCGTGCTGTTTCCCTGTGGATAGGAGGCCGCTGAAGTACGGCTTGCAGGGCAAGGGCATTTCCGGGAGCTAAACGATCCACCAACGTTTGAACAGGAGTGAATGGGATCACTCCCAGACGCTCAAACAGCTGCTTCAGCAGGCAACATACCACAGGAACAGACCAAGAGTTTCCCAACAGAGTCTTACGTACATCATCGACCCACTCAGCTTTACGATCAACCTTTGGGACACATTGAGAAGTGTAATGGGCAGGAAAACCCAGGATGACCTCTCTCTCAAGGATTGATGGTACCCGAACTTCCCCATTTGAGTGATGAACCCCGTACTCCGGCTTATATTGATAAGGAGGATACCGATGTAGATCGTCTTTCCATCGAGCGACTGTGTCAGAGTCACAAGTATGTAACCCTGCGGGTCGTCGGCCCGGTGTATCTGATGGTCTGGAAGTAGTGAAGGTGGCCAAACGAAACCCAGGAGGTAAAAACCACCCGGCTTGTAGAAAGAGCCTTTGGTCCACTGAGGCCTCAAGTGAAATCTCTCGCAGAGCTTTCCACCCCAGGCCTTCGTAGTCCATCAGCTTCAGGCCAGCCTCATCCACGAGCGCCCATGTGCACCAGTACAGCCTAGGCCGCCTGGCTAAGGAGACCCCTACGGAGTCAACCCTGTTTGGGAGGAGCTCCAAGTCACCCGACATAGCTGCGCGATCCACTGCATCCATGGAAGCCACACTTTCCACAAACGTATGGACTTGAGCCCATGGAAACTTGGCCTTCAACAAGTTAGCCACCCGAGGGATTTCCTTATAGAGGGAGCTTCGTTCATCTCGTTGAGAGCCTTTGCGATCCACGTTCAATTGGCTCACCCCCTGACAACGTGGCCCTGCTCCCAAGAGAATGACTCCCACAGAGGAGTACTCGCAAGCCCACCGAGTGACTTCTTCAGGCGTTACCTCCTGCACTGATGCCACATGACGGCTGCCTGGAAACGCACTCTCGAGAACCTTATTATTTGCGTAGGCATTGCACTCAACACTGATGTGCCCCGCCATCGGGAGGTGCAAAGCATCTGCAGCCACCCGCAAAGCGCCTATGCCATCGAAGAGCCCAACTGTCAAGACCTCAGTATATTCTAAAGGCTCAGGAAGTTCACCACGTACCAGGGCAGCTTGGGCAGCCACACCAAAGTCGGTCAGACCAATCGAACAAGACAGTCCCCCTCCCGTAGAGGAGGCATCCGAGGCAGTCACCTGAGGCACCATAGGTAACCTGAAGTCCATCTGCGCCAGAGGTATCAGGCACATGAACCGGATCAGTTCAACTTTCACTCCCTGAGGGAGAGGTAGCCGTATCACAGGAGGATACCCCTTCAAATCCTCTACATGTCGCCATACTTCATTCAAAGCACAGAGGAGAGGCCTACGAAACATGGTGATGTAGACAAATCCCCCGGCAACCACTTGAATCTCCCTTAAGGAGGCCGATCCCCTTTGGACCAATTCCCAACCAAGCCCCCATGTACTTCAGAATTTTTTCGGGTTTTGCGTGGGCAACCCCCTCCCTCCCATCTAGGGCCCCTTGGATTTCAGCTTTTGTAGAACTCTCCACAGATTTTGGGATGACGGGGAAGCTCCAAATCCAAGTACTGTTGTCTAAGAGCCAACTGGTGCGCCGTGGGCTTACCCTCAATCCCATCAACCAGGTTAACATCGACTTTTCTAAGTTGATCCCAGTTATCAAGATACACCCTATACAGCTCCCGGGCATTAGGAGCCGGCCTGTCGCGACGAAGTGACCACCTCACCAGGTTTCGGTGGACATGTTGGGCAATGCCCACAGAGTTCAGGAACCCCATCGGCAATACCAAGGCAGTTAGATGACAGGGTTCACCAACAAACTCCTTGGGAACTAGACCTGGAGGAACCTCTTTGGCAAAGCCCATAAACTTATGCCATGATGTCGGCAGTTTGAACAAGTAATAGAAACACTTGATGTCCTCACTTGACAAGACTGCAACCTCCGTGTCTTCCAAATAGAACGCACTAAGTCCAGCCAAAGTTGGCAATGTTCCCACGTCTCCCTTTAAGGAGCGACAAAGTTTGTTGACGGGCACCATATTCATGATCAACCTATGTAGCTCCACCCCAGTTTCAGAAAACTCGTTCTTTGAAACAGAAAATAGCCCATTGAGGAGAGGGGTATCTCCCACATGGTGCAGGGCATGACGGGGAACTACTTTGCAAATGCCAGCAGCTATGAGTCCTTGACAAACTTCAAACCAACTGTCATCATGAACCATAACACGAGGGGGTCGACCAACCACTTGTTCTTCAGGTGGGAGAAGGTAGTTCTCAAACTCTTCAACGTAGTGACGACATCCCCCAACACAAAACTGAGCTAGCTCCAAAGTCCCCACTTCCTGGGTAATGCCCCTGAGATAGAGTCCCAAGTAAAAGGCCGTGCCAGCTTGATCTCTTCACCCCGATAGTCCACCCCCTTCACATCAAAGAAAGCTCCAAACCCGGCAGTGGGCACGCAGTCCTCCCAAGCCCACATCCTATCCACAAACTTTGAAAGGTTCAGCACAAGTTCTTTTTGGACCTCGGTCGGACGCTGTGTCGCAGGTCCTGGGCAGCCGTAGAGACTATTGAGCGCCTGCAGCAGCGCCGACATCCAAGGTGTTCGACTTGGATGGATCCCTGGGTAATCCCCCAGCGGCAGTGGATAAATCTTATCAACTGCCATGGTCAAGACCTTGCCATGCTGTTCCCATAAAAGTTGCTGAAGGGCTTCATTCAAAGATCCACCCAAATCTGCAAACACCTTTCCGGCAAATTTCAAAGCCCGGTCTTCAGGCCCAACTGTACTGCAAGGAAGTCCAGCACCCAACTTCGCAGGTGCTTCGTAGTGTCCGTGTGACTCCCCCGGGCTGCGCATATGGTCATCAAGAACCTCTACAGAGCCCTTGCAAGCTTGCACACCAGCAGGAGTATCTTGCAACCTCAATTCATCCAGCGTCTTGCAGCCCACACGCGTCTGGCATGAGCTCGGCTGGCCCAAAAGAGAACCGCCATCATGGTCAGGAGACCCACAAATAAGTTGCCTATCAATCCGTTCAGCGGCAACCGTTCCCCGTGGCTCTCCTTAGCTTCTCCACCCTTACCAGGTGCCAGCTGGCAAGGATCCTCAATCGCTACCCTCTCTTCCAACCTGTCATCCTCATCCTCAGTCTTTCCAGGAGTCATCCTCCACTCCCCTTGGGTTTCCCTTTCTCGGCCTTCTCGGCATCGCCCTTCTTTTGATCTCCTTTTGAACCTTTGCTCTTCCCAGCCCCTTTCCGAGGCCATCCTTTTTGACTCTCCTCTGCCTTTGGAGCTGCTTGGCTTCGTGCCCCGTAGGGCCGAGCTGCATCTGCTCGAACTCGCCCTTCCTCGCGAGCACGTTTGGCTGCTTCGAACAGTTCTGGGGTGCTGGAAATGCTGGTGACCTCCCGGGCTAGGAGTTCTTGCTGTTGTGACACGGTGTAATGTACACCGGTCGACTGTAGCTCTAGTGCCTTTATCCTCTGAGCGAGGACGTCTAGAGCTTCTGCAGTGCGTCCTCTCATCAGGAGATCGGCTGCATGACACAGCGTCATGGTCTCCCGCGCCATCGGAGGAGCCATTCTCCCTGTCAACTGCTGTTTGAAGTATCTGCTGAACAGCGCCGGCAGGGGCCCCGATTGGGTTTCCCATAGGCCTCCCTCGTGATCCACTAAAGACTCTGCCACCTCTTCCAAGGCTGACGCCGCCAACGTGCCTGGCAGGCGCTTGCCAATCACCTGAACTCTTGACGAAGAGCCGAACAACGTCGCGTCTCCTTTCTCCACCTCCTCGGAAGTTGAGCTGGAGGAGCTGCTGCTCCCCTTCGAATCTTTGCCCTTCTTTTGGGCGATCCTTGAAGCTCGGCGACGAAACCTCTTCCTCACACTTGGATCGAGATCCATACCCGTCTTGGCAAAGAGAGCTTTGATCTCTTTTTGACCTTCTACCTTCCATTCCTTCTTTCGCCTTCGCTTGCTTTTGCTTCTCTTCCTTTTCTTGTCCTTCTTCTCGTCGGAGTCGCTTGCAGGAGATGCCTTCCCTTTGTCGTCTCCCATCCCTTTTCCTAGGGGACCTTGTAGTCGCTGCATATCTGCTCTGATCTCGCCCAACTCGTCTGGAGGTCGAGGAACCACGGCTTCTCTCTTCTCTTCGGGGACCATGTTGGTCATCCAGGGCTCTCGCTCCCTCCCCAACTTCCGAAAGGCGCTCACATGCACCACGCCTTCGGCATGGGGGCCGCCCGTGCAAGTCCGAGGGCATAGATGGGCTTCTACGTCTCTGTCTGGACGATTGGATGCCGCCCTCAGGAGGGATTCGTTCTGAGTACCCATGACCTGGGCCTTCAAGAAGAGTTCGCCTTGTCGGATCACCGCCTCTCTCACTTTCAGCACTGCCTGAACCTCGGATTCCCAGTATGAACCTTTCACCACTTCGATCTCGTCGAGCTCTCTGCATTGCTCCAAAGTAACCTGAGCTGATTGTATCACCTCTTTACTAGGAGAATCGTCTCTATCCTCCCGGGCTGCTGGCCTACGGCGTCCTCTTCTGTCTCCTCTGACCTTTGCCTTAGGAGCAACGGCTGGCCGCCGGATCTTGGGAGGCATCAGCGATGACGCTGATGGTCGTCAGGAGCCCTATACTCCCTCTGCCTCTCTCGCTTGGTCTTGCCTTTGTTCTTGCCAAAGTGCACACCATGTCCAGGCGCAGGCTCACGTCTATGAGCTCTGATAGGACCAGTCCACCCACTCACAGGTGCTCTGGGCGGAGTTGGCAGACGGTCGGCCTCCCGAGCCGGAGGAGGTCGAGATGGGCTCCTGGGTGCGCCCTCCCTGGCAGGAGGGGATCTGGAAGGGCTCCTCGGTTCTAAGGGCCTTGACTTCCGTTCACGTCAACGTTCAGGGCGATCTGATTCCGTGGACTCACCTTGACTCCAGCTGGCCTCACTGGACTGGCAAGTCTCTCAGAGCGATGCCGGTGCCTCTCACGTCCGCTCCTTGATCTTCTAGATCTTTTTCTCTCTCTATTGGATGACTCTGCTGACCTTTGTCGCCTCCTGGATCTTTTCTCCTTCTTGGTAGTCTCTGGATGCTCCTCTTTGACAGGAGGTGGATGAGAAACCTCCCCTGGTCCTGGGTGATGAACTCCTCCGGGTAGACGATCAGAAGCGGATCCACCACCCTCCCCTGGCACAGGAGGTGGGGTTAGGTGTGGTGCCCTGCGATGCGATCTGCACAGGATTAGGAGCCACTCCACGGCACAGCTCCCCTAGGTCCTGAAGATCAGCCACCCAGTTCCGAAGTCTGGTTAGCACCTCACCCTCAGCTTCAGGTGGGATGGCAGGACCCCGACACACCGCTGCCAACCTATCAAGTGTCCTGCACACTTGACAGAGGCCACCACCCACAGCCGGCCACTTCTCCCCGCAGTATCGGCACAGAGCGGGGGGCATATGAAGCTTAAACCACAATGCTAACAGAAAATGAGGATTGCATGAAGTCTTTAACCCCGGGCCGGAGAATCATAGATAGATGATATAGATATAGAATGATATAGATGTACATGTTATATCATGTTATATGTGATGTATATTGATGTATACAATATATATACATATATTTATTATATTATGTATTTATATATATATGTGTGTATTTGATATAACTATACATACAGAGAGCGAGAACGATGTGCACTATACATCTATACTTCATATACATAGTATGAATGTGTATGCGCGCGTGCGCGGAAGAATCTCTTCCTTAAAGCCGGAACTTTCTAGAAATGCAACGAAAGAACGTGCTGCCATCTCCAAATCCAACTCCTCGTGAAGCTGCGACTTCTTACAGAATTTGCATCATATCTTCAGATCATCTATCCAACATGCCAATCTTGGTATCAGCAGTCCTGCTGGAAGTAGTGCGCAATCATTTTGCAGGCCTGTTCACCGACCATGTAGTTCAAATGGAACATCTTATCGATACGGCCGGGTCCTCAGTCCAGCGGAGTCCAGCTCCCCAAATTGACCCTGAAATAAGATAACATACCATCTATACTATGTATACTAAGAATACATCCCCCATGTACAGCCCCCCAGATGCTGTGTAGCCGAGTCTATACAAAATAGCCTGGTATAAACTGGAAATCCCATAGTATGGGGTATATAAAGTGGAAAACCGATATGCTGCGGCTATGGAGTCACAAACCGACCCTGTATAAACTGGCCAGACCGGAGAAAAACCAAAAAGTCGAAGTGGTTTTTTGGGTTCTTTTTCAACATATCGCAGTGCTATAATGTGACATGACCAACATCCAAGGCTCGAAATCAAGGTAGAACAGTGTTATTATAATGTGGACTTACCAGAAAACTGAGATCGCTGTGATATCGATGGTTTGGAAACCGACGTCGGTGAGCATAAGGGACATGATGGTGTATAAAATTGACGAGCCATGTTCAAACCATCGGTGGGGAACATCGAAGCATATCGAAGCCGATTCGAAAACGACATCCGTACAAATCCGTACGGATTCGATCGATGTCGATGTCGTTAATGATATCGATGACGATAACGAAATCGATAAGGATAACGACGATAACGATCACGATATCGGTGTCATTGTATACATCGCTATTCGATGTTATTGATTGTTATCTGTATAAATCTGTATTGTGATCGTTGTTGATGAAATGACACGATATCGCTGGAGACACGAAGGTCTCCAAAGCATTCCAAAGCAATCACCTGTTCTCCAACTGTTTTCTTCTCATCCGCTCGCATCTGCTGGTGTTTGCTCAGCATGGCTCACGGTCCCAAACACAAAGGCGCCAACATGGGTCCAACATGGGCCCAACATAGGGCAAGCTAAGGCCCAAAGGCCTGGGCTCCTTTTCTATTTTTTCGAAGGAAAAAGGAGCCCCCGCAATATGAGGGCCAAGATAAAGCCAACATACGGCCAACATAGCGCCAACATCGCTAACTTAGGCCCAAATACGCCCAACATGGGCCCAACATAGACCCAAAATATGACAACATGGGCCCAACATCGACCCAAGATACGCCAACATGGGCCCAACATGGGCCCAACATCGATTCAAGATACTCCCACGAAGTGTATATAAAGTGGCTCAACCAACATTTGTTGCCTTTTTTCTGGGATTTCACCTGGACGGACCACTTTATAGAGAGAGGGGTGTCGGTGCGGGCGGCTCTTGACCTGCAACCTCCCTTTGGTGGCCCAGTGCAAGGTGTGTATGGTGGATTGGCGCGGCATGACACGGCAGTCTAATAATGTCCAATTCAATGTTGCCCTAGGACCCCCAAAGATTGTAATTTTGATGTTATGTGCAGATATGTGTAGCAATTTCTGAGGTATTTTGCCACCACCAAAACCCTTGAGAATCTTTCAAGGGTCACTTGTGTTATTTTATGTGATTTTGTGTTTCTTTGTTCTACGTTCAATGTGGGACAAGAGGAGAGAATCAGTNAAAACCCTTGAGAATCTTTCAAGGGTCACTTGTGTTATTTTATGTGATTTTGTGTTTCTTTGTTCTACGTTCAATGTGGGACAAGAGGAGAGAATCAGTTCTGTTTCATCCATTTCCACCATCACAACACTTGAGCCACTAGAGATAGTTGAAACAGTATGCTTCAAGAANCAATGTGGGACAAGAGGAGAGAATCAGTTCTGTTTCATCCATTTCCACCATCACAACACTTGAGCCACTAGAGATAGTTGAAACAGTATGCTTCAAGAATTATAGATTAGATAAATAAGTTTGTACCCAAACATATCCACATCACTGGACAGGTGATGCTTCAAAAGATGCTGAGTCTGCTGCAAAGACAGGTGTAGCAAGAGGAATTGATCCAACCCACATCTATTGTGTGTTTTTTTGGGGCCATTTTTGGCGAATATATGCAAATATGAGATTCAAAATATTTCAAAATCATTATCAATGAATATCAATGACTCCTGCGTATCTTTGTACCTAGGTTCGGCACTTCCACCCAAGCGGGACAGGGACTCCCAACTNATTTCAAAATCATTATCAATGAATATCAATGACTCCTGCGTATCTTTGTACCTAGGTTCGGCACTTCCACCCAAGCGGGACAGGGACTCCCAACTCCCACGTAGTGTATATAAAGTGGCTCAACCAACATTTGTTGCCTTTTTTCTGGGATTTAACTTGGACAGACCACTTTATAGAGAGAGGGGTGTCGGTGCGGACGGCNAGTGGCTCAACCAACATTTGTTGCCTTTTTTCTGGGATTTAACTTGGACAGACCACTTTATAGAGAGAGGGGTGTCGGTGCGGACGGCGGGTGATTCTTCGGATCTGGGGGAGAGCAGAATTTCAATCAAAACAGCACACGCGTTTCCAGATGTTCTTTAGGATTCTTCCCATATCTTCCGATGACTTTGCATCCGTTTGTATCCACAAGTGTTGAAATAGTATGGGGATGCATGGAGTAGATTGAAAACACATATTGACGTAAATATGGTGCAATATGTTGAAACAGCTATTCAAATGTGCAGGCGGTGCTGTGCCTGAAGATGCATTCACTGGTGCATCAGATCTTTTTGGAGGCGGNGGAGGCGGAGATCACTACTGGGAAGCCTATAGAGTGGTCAAACCCCATGTTTTACATATCCTTGGTGTTCATAACTCGGACTGCCCACTTTATACACGTGTTTTTTTCATCGAGGAGATCGTATTTAGGTTTAACATGGGTTAACATGCGTTTCATATGTGTTTCATTCAAGTAGCTTCCAGATGCATCTAAATGCATCCAAGAGATTTCAAAAGTGTGGGATATCTACCTGATCAAGTGTCTTAACTTTAAACTTTTTTTGGGTTGGGTTCACGCGCCGGGGGGGCCTCTATTTTATACCAAAAAATGGCGCGCGAACCCAACCCAAAAAAAAGTTTAAATTTTCTTTCATAAGGAAACCCACTTAAGTAAGATATTGTGGGATGATAATGCCATATAATGAGCACGGGATAGCATCTTCCTCCACCGAGTAACTAAAACGGGAGGAAGAGTATAAACTTGTCCAACCAACCTTTGTTTGGATTTTTTCAGGGTTTTAACCTGGACAGGCCACTTTATAAGGGCATTCTTTGATCCGGGGAAGAGAGGAGAGCGGGATTTTGCAAAAAGCATCAAAAACCCACATTTTGGCCTAAGTTGGCGATGTTCGCCAGATTTCTGCCAGCCCCTCCCTCTGTATAAACTGGACGAATTCACTTCCATCCCTTATAAAATGGTTTGCCACAAGTTTAGCTCTATTAACTGGCTNTTCTGCCAGCCCCTCCCTCTGTATAAACTGGACGAATTCACTTCCATCCCTTATAAAATGGTTTGCCACAAGTTTAGCTCTATTAACTGGCTTGTTTGCCCGAGTTCTGCCAGCCCTTCCCTCTGTATAAACTGGACGAATTCACGTCCATTCTTTATAAAATGGTTTGCCACAAGTTCAGCTCTATTAACTGGCTTGTTTGCCAGAGTTCTGCCAGCCCCTCCCTCNTCCATTCTTTATAAAATGGTTTGCCACAAGTTCAGCTCTATTAACTGGCTTGTTTGCCAGAGTTCTGCCAGCCCCTCCCTCTGTATAAACTGGACGAATGCACGTCCATCCTTTATAAAATGGTTTGCCATAAGTTTAGCTCTATTAACTGGCTTGTTTGCCAGAGTTCTGCCAGCCCCACCCTCTGTATAAACTGGACGAA
>BGPT01001785.1:96571-132487 GCA_003297045.1 Symbiodinium sp. clade C Y103 | reverse complement strand
TGTATGTATGTATGTATGTATGTATGTATGTATGTATGTATGTATGTATGTATGTATGTATGTATGTAATGTATGTATGTAATGTATGTAATGTATGTAATGTAATGTATGTAATGTATGTAATGTATGTAATGTATGTAATGTATGTAATGTATGTAATGTATGCAATGTATGCAATGTATGCAATGTATGTATGTATGTATGTATGTATGTATGTATGTATGTATGTATGTATGTATGTATGTATGTATGTATGTATGTATGTATGTATGTAATGTATGTATNATGTATGCAATGTATGCAATGTATGCAATGTATGCAATGTATGCAATGTATGCAATGTATGCAATGTATGCAATGTATGCAATGTATGCAATGTATGTATGTATGTATGTATGTATGTATGTATGTATGTATGTATGTATGTATGTATGTATGTATGTATGTNTAATGTATGTAATGTATGTAATGTATGTAATGTATGCAATGTATGCAATGTATGCAATGTATGCAATGTATGCAATGTATGCAATGTATGCAATGTATGGATGTATGTATGTATGTATGTATGTATGTATGTATGTATATGTGTATGTATATGTGTATGTATATGTGTGTATATATATATATGTATATGCATACACACATATCTATGTATATCTATAGAACTATTATTTATGTTACGCACAGGGGCGAAATTGAAATGGTGACAACATAGAATTATAAATACGCTGGTACGCAATCAAAGATCCGAGAGTTAAGAGACGTATCAACCAACAAATCAAGTGACTCAATAACAAATCAAGATACTAGTCAATCCATAATTCATGATGCGCCCGTTTCCTAGAGGCCCCTATTTTCCCTTTTTGCCCCTGGCTTCTTTGGCACATTTTGGAACCCTGCTGGCTCTGTTGCTAATGCCATGGATGCCATGAATGCTATTGAAGTAGCTGCTTAAAGTAGCTGCTATTGTTCATGCCAAGGAATGTTCCTGGTTTGGTGCCTTCCGTGTGCGGTGCTTACTTTGTGGAAATCTTCGGTGACTTGCACCGCTTCGCCAGCAGACATCTGGCCATGGCTCTTAGGTGGCGAAAATCAGATGAAGATGGTGCCAGGCACGTGGTCAGCTCAAGGAATCAAAGGTTGTGACCTGCACATAGGTACGTGTACACTTGGATTTGTAGTATCCTTTCACGTGTTTTCTTCTGTGTTTATGCAATGTCAAACCATAACTTTGCATTGTAACTTGGCTCTACTACAAGGGAGGAGTATATAGCATTATATAGCAAGTCGCATCAAGTACTGAAAGAATGCATGGCGTGCTCACGTATCATCACATATCCATCATATCCTGACGGCGTCTATTGCACATTGCTGGATGAAAGTGCTTTACTGTTGAGGGGGGGTCCCTGAATGAGCAAGTAAACAGGCTCATTTTCACTTGCTGACGAAGTGACAGCGCTTTCTCGAATTTGGTTTGGTCGTGTAATTTTTTCATCCCTTGATTATTGGCCGTCAAATGCAGAAATTTGATCAGGCCCGGTGAGGGCGAGTACGAGTGCAGGGGCCTTGGCATGAATGAGCTCACCATTTCGAGTGGAAATGGATGGAAATGGCAGAAATCTAATGCGTAAACCTGGTACGATATGGCATTAGGGAACAGAATGGAGAAGACGCTTCGCATGGTTTCGCTCGTTTGAGTGCACTGAGTGTAGGCTGGATTCCCTTGCGCCTGGAGTATGCTCCGGAGGAATATCAAAAGGCTCTGGAGGAGGACAGCCATGGAAGCGTTGTGCGGTGTTGTGCCAGCCATGGAATCTCCCCAAAGATCCTAAAGGATCGGGCAGGTATTTGTGATACCTTTTGTTTCATTTTGTTTGCAACGCCTTCTCCGAATCCGTGGAGTTTGGAGGAAGCCGCCGCAGAAGCTGGTAGCTCGATCGGCAATGCCAGCCGTATGAGCATATTTGCAGTATCGATCAAGACAGGGAGACCATGACCTGTATAGCAACAGGGTATTCCGTCATAGGGAACGGCACTAGCAGTTACTTTTACGCTTTTTTTTGTGCTTGCCATGCGCAACCAATCTCTTCCATTTCTGTACCAAGCAAGCGTTGCCCGCGCGTTGGCGCGGTCACTAGTCACTAGCAGTCACTAGCTCCCAAATTCTCTCAGCTGCTGATATGGGATAGCATGTGTCCCAATGTGTGCCATTGGCCGAGGACGCGACCGCTAGAATCTGCTAGAAGCTAGCAATGATCAACTCCTGAGAGTGATAGATTCGGCCTGGTTTACAACTCCTTACTTTTCCTTTCAATTTTTCAGCGCTGGGAAAAGGATCCGACAGGCAGTCAACCCTGGCAACCTCACCGCAAGATATCTCAACGAGATTCAAGGAGAAGGTTTTTGAAGATGTGGACATAGGCCCGAATCTGATTGGTTGAGATCTGAGAAAATGATGGCATGACCTGAGATCAAGGTTCAAGAGGGGAGATGTATCAACTTGGCTAGTCTGCAAAGCAGGGCAAGGCATCAAGAGCCGCACGTGTAAGATGTAGAGTTGCACGGATTTTTAACGCACATGGCTGCAGGATCCTCCTGCGTTGCTTCCTTGAGCAGATTGTACTTGGAAGGGGGGGCGGCCTAGCGGGCCTATATGCCTTAATATTAATCATCCCCAATCCCGCATTGTACCAATGTAATGGAAAAACTTGGAAAAAGTGTTGGCTGAAGGTGATTACAGATATGATAGCAACTTAAATTCTTAAATCCGTCAAAGGAGTTGACAAATCCAGATCCTTCAACTTCAGCTGGCCGCGTGACCGGTGCCATTTGTTTGAGCCATGGCAGACACAGACTTTGGCTTTGTACCATCAGGAGAGGGTGTAGGTCCTGGCTTTGGTGACATGTCCTTCAGTACAGAACCTGAGAACTCAAGCTTCGAAGTTTCTGGTGATGGCTTCGGTTTCGGAACAGCAAATACTGATGCCTGGTTCGTCCAAGGGCCTGGGGAAGATCCAGGCTTTGAAACGGATCGTGAGAAGAAAAAGAAGAAAAAGAAGAGCAAGCAGTCAAAGGAAAAGGACGAGAGCCATGGAAGTCCTGATGGGATGCAACCTGAGGGAAGCGGCCAAAACAATGGTGCCTTGGATCTGCCTGGGGAGTTGAGCGGATATGATTTTCCGGTCAGCAGCGCTCGAAGGGTGAGCTTCAGCCAAGATCCACCTGAGTCCAGAACCTTCGGGACCTTCGGGAACGACTTTGCCGACAAAGTGGCAAGCGTGGCAAGCGCTGCAGCGTCGCCCTGGGAGAACTCTCGGGACGAGGTCTTCGAAGCAAGCCAGGCCGAGGCCGCCGATGCGAAAACCCAAAGGTTTTCAGAGCACTGCTCTCAATGTCGCCGAGCATTTGAGCTCACAGACACCTGACGGCAAAGGATTTTAGATGTTCCGTGACGTTCCGTGCTGTTCGTTAGATCACACGCACACATAAATACGGATCTATATCTGTATCTTCATAAACAAATGAATGCATAGATAAAAGACGCATACACACACACATATATATATTACACAATCTGATTATTATATATACATATACGCGAACCAAAAAAAATGTTACCTATCTATCGGTCTACCTACCAACCTATTTGCCTATCTCTCTCTGCCTATCTATTCACCTAGCTATCTACCTATACCTATCTATCTATCTATCCATCTATCTATCTGTCTGCCTATCTATCTACGGCTACATGGTGAAAGATTGTCAAACTAGCATGTCACCAGGGCTTTCGCCGTTTTGAAGGGCCTGATCGCTTAGGACTCCATCTACTGCCGGCATTGTGGCTGCAAAAGGTCTGGCCGGGCCATGCCGCGCAGTGCCAGGAGCCTTCTGGGATTGGAGACCGGCTTTGACAGGGCCAGTGCTGGTTTCGGTGAGCGCTTTGATGAGCCAAAGCCAATGGAAAGAAAATTTTCCTTCTCGCTTTCTGATCTGCCAGATTCACAACTTCGTGTTGCAGGCCCTGCTTCTCACTATGGCATTCATGGTGGCCGCGAAAGCCTGGACATGCAAAAATGGAACCCTTTAGATGGGATCAGGAGGCATTGGAGCCCAACCGACGTGGAGTTTCAGCAATTGGTCGGGAGTTCTGCAACTGCTGCCTTAGCTGCACATGGTCATCCAGCATCGTTGCAGATGCTCGGAAGCCTCAATGAAGCACAGAAAGCAGAGGTTCGAGCAAAGGAAATGAGGAAGAAGATCTCTCAGCTCGAGGCATCACTTGGAGGGCACAGTACTGCCGGACATGTGGCGATCACAGCTCCTAACTGCCATGATGGGCTGGGTATTATATTGAATGACCTCACAGTCAGTCATGTCACCGACCCGCTGGCAAAACAAGCCGGCTGGGCAGTTGGTGATAGCATTCTCAAGGTGAACGGCACAACAATTCTTCACGCCAACCAACTGTCTACTGAACTTGCCAAAGCGATGAGTGCTAGCAGGGCAGTTGGAAGGCCAATGCTCATCGATGTTTGGCGGCATCCAGAAAACGTGCCGTCTCCGGGAAACTCCTTGTTGAACCCGCCAGTCGCTCCATCTAGAAGCTACCTGAACTACCAAGGCAAGGTGCCAGAGGCATACCATGGCAAGGTACCAGGGGCCTACCATGGCCGGAATGGCACTGGCAGCTTCCTCCCTCCCCAACCCCCTGCACCAACTGAACCCGTAACGAGCCAACACCAAGCCTGGACAGGGCCGAAAATGGTCTCACCGGCTCCCCAAAGTTGGACCGGTCCGCACCAGGTGTCAAGTGATGGACCAGATGCGCCACCCAATTCCTGTGTTATTGCTTGAGATGCAACCAGCCAAAAACGCGCCTCAATGTCTCATTAAGGTCCACAAAGAGTCAAGGGTGTTGTGCTGGAAGGCATAGAATCTTCATGAAAAATAAATAACATAGGAATTTAGTCTCAACTTTCAAGAACTCACCTGCTTTCGAGCTGGTTACCCGAATTTCTGCAAAGCTTGGGTAAGAGGTGAGAGAGATTGAGGGAGCTTCACAGCAGGTGGGGCTGAGAGGTTTCCTAGACCAATTTTCTCGCAGACAAAGTCCACTGGAAAGACATTCCACCAAGTCCGTAATAGTCTTTCGTCAAAAGACTATAGGCTTTTAGGAAGGGGTTATATACCCTTTTGGAAGGCTAGGGTGTGTATATATATATATATATATATCACGAAAGCCAGCCTGATCGGCTGCCAGTTGCTTTATGCGAACGATGTGATTAGTAATAGGGGGTCTGGGGGAACCCCTGGACATACGAGTCCGTTTTCACAGAATTGGGTGGTGTTTGGGGCGTGTAAAACGGTGATTTTGACGGGCTACGTGCCGCTAGGCAAAATGGTGACGTTGGGGTATCGATTCCCCCCTGGTCCGTGCGAGATAGTTCTTTGGCGAGACTTCTGCAATTGGTTTCGTTCATGGTTTCAAGTCGGGAGGCTCCTTGAGTGTCTTAGATGAAAGCTTCGAGGAGCCCTTTAGTTTTGGAGTCAGTAATGTTGGAGTCAGTCAGGGTTTGCTAGACTAGATCGCGTCTGCTGTTGGAATCGAGGTCTCGTTAGAGTTCATACAGATGGGGTTGACATGATGAAGCGGTTGATATGATAGTGTGAGCGCCAAATCATGGTTTTGTTTCTAATACGGAAGTTTGTTCTTTCAAGTTCTTGTGATAAGAATGGGTGTGCTGAATGGTGTCTTTGCCGGTCTGTTTGTCGTCTGGCTTCTAGGGTTTTTCCTTGGGTGTTCGTATACTTGCTTTGGATTCCAGGGACCTGTCTGCTGTTGGAATCGAAGTCTCGTTAGAGTTCACACAACTGGGATTGCCATGATGAAGTGGTCCGCTGGCTTTCGTTCTCTTCTTCTCAGGTATATATATACATATTCAATCATATTGACATATATACACACATTCGGTTCGTATAAAATGCTATGTGCACGAATCAGAATTGTTGCAAGTGGTTGCACCTGATGCATATGTTTTTGGGTTGCCCATGGCTGGTTCCTTCGAGCTTCTGCAGAAAGGAAAGAACGCGAAAAAACAGGGTTTCGAAATGTTGTGTAGTTTCGATCGGAGAAAATCAATGTTTTCATTGCAATGATTGCTCTTGTGATGAAGCGTGCGCCGCCAGCCAAAGCCAGATTCAATGTCCATAGCTCCCCGGCCGCCATCCGAATCCAAACCAAATGGAACACCTCATGGCCTGCCAGCAAATTTGCCCAAAAACTGGTGGTGGCTAGCCTGCAACTACTTCTCTTGGGCAAGTTCCAGGGTGTGGGACACAGTATGCTAAAACATGCTACATGATGCTACATGATGCTACATTCCTAAATGCTGGGGTAGTATTGCTTTCAACTTAGTATACTTGGATACTTAGCGTGAGGACTGGCATGGGTCCTTCTGATATTGTCGCTGAGGGCTCGAAGGGTGCGGGTCAGTGCCCTCCAGCGGAAAGTGGCATACCTGGCCTTGAAAGCAAAGTGGAAGTGGAATGAGGCACTTCTGGGCACCCTGCTGAACATGTTTGTTTTGTTTGTTGGGCATGGGTTTCTTCCAAGCAGAGGGGTCACTGACTAAGGCTATCTACTGTACGGCTTCTAGGTTTTTGTTCATGGAATTCCCAGATCTTTCTGGTTCTTTGGGTCCTTTGCAGATTTTTGCTCGCCCATCAGGTGGAGAACATTTGCCAGCGATTGACAGAAGAATGGCAACGGCCACCATTGATCGCCCTTTTGCTTCCGGCCACTGCCTGTGAATCAGCTTGGCCTGCTCTGGAAGGGCTGTCAGACAAAGTAGTGACGCTTGGATACGCTGGGTGTCAAGTGGTGTCAATGTATACTGCATGACTGCTTGACATTATATGGGATTAATTGACGTTTTATTCACTAGATTTCATTGTAAGACTGTCCTTGAACGGCCTCGTCCCAAATCCAGTGGTCTTTAATATCCATCGCTTCTGATTTGGTCGCCTCGGCGCTGTGACCCAGAGGTGGGGGAACTTATTTAATTAGTGGCAGGTCTTGTCATGTCTTTGTCCAACTCCTGTCCATTCGAGTTGATCTCAGTTGCACATTGGGAGCCTTTGTTGATCTTTGTGGTGCCCAGTCTTCGTGGTTTCTTGTTTGTCGCCAAGTCTCCCTATGGTGATGTCCTGCCTTTTTTGCCACGGTACTTTGTTTCGTCTGATTGACAGTTGTGTGGTCGTATGTTCCGACGCGTTTTCGGGGACGCTTTTCTGCATGGTCTGTTTATATGCAGTTTCCTCCACGCCTGTTACGCGAGAGAGGTGGGGGGGATAATAACGGTCTTGTCCTCCGCGTGCTGATAAAGTCCCTTTGCTTTTTGTTACCTGTTGCCTCCCTGCAGCAATTTGCAATACGCTCTTGATGCTATGCTCCTGACTTATCTTAGAACTTTCAAATCGCTCTTGATGCTCCGCTTTCAACTTTCTCGTAGAACTTCCAACACGCTCTTGATGCTACGCTCTCATTTCTTCTTAGAGCTTGCATCACGCTCGTGGTACTACGCTCTTAACCATATCCTACAGTAGAACTGTCAACGGGCGCTCTGAATTTCTTCTTAGAACTTGCAACATGCAACATGCTTACAGCTTACGGTGCTACGCTCTTAACTTGCTCGGAACTTCAGAACACGCTCTTGATGCTACTCTCCTAACTTTTTCCTGGCATTACCCTCCTCTGTACTACCAGTTTTTTTTCCTGGGGGTTCACTACCGTTATTAAAATACACTATTTACTAAAAATCGGGCAGACAGTGCGTGACGGTCATGGGCATGGTATGGCGCCAGNCTGGGGGTTCACTACCGTTATTAAAATACACTATTTACTAAAAATCGGGCAGACAGTGCGTGACGGTCATGGGCATGGTATGGCGCCAGGAAAAAAAAACATACCAAAAAATGTCCGGGATTATTTTCCTTACAGCTTCCTGACGTACAGTGACAGGAAATCAATTTCTATCTGCTATGATTGAGNAACATACCAAAAAATGTCCGGGATTATTTTCCTTACAGCTTCCTGACGTACAGTGACAGGAAATCAATTTCTATCTGCTATGATTGAGGGGGGGTTGGTTTATCAGTCTGTGTATGTAAGGCATCAGGAAATCAATCATGAATGACTCTGATTAGAGGGAAAGTTTTGTAGAATTCCCAAGGTTAGTAGCCAGGAATTTAAGCTACAAAATGGTGGGACCGTTCAATTTTTAAGACATTTTGCGTTTCCATTTTGGGACCGTTCATTTTCTAAGACATGTTGCGCTTCCATTTTGGGACCGTTCAATTTTTAAGTAATATTGCGCTTCCATTTTGAGACCGTTCAAGTTTTAAGGCATTTTTGAAAGACAGTTTGCATCATAAACATCTACAAAATGGTGGGACCATTCAATTTGTAAGACATTTTTTTGAATTTTGCGCTTCCGTCTTGGGACCGTTCATTTTTTATGTCAAGTAAGGGTCTCATACAATTTAATGCCAAGTGAAGGTCTCATCAATTCTTATGTCAGTGTTGTCATTGCTTCTTGTTGCTGAGAGCTTCAATGTATTTTGACATTACAGAATCAAAAATGATTTCCTGGGTCCATACCCTTTGACCCATCAACCTTCAACCCTCTTGTTGTGGGATGCCCTTGGTGGGATCAAAAATGGTCATTCTTTATATNTCCATACCCTTTGACCCATCAACCTTCAACCCTCTTGTTGTGGGATGCCCTTGGTGGGATCAAAAATGGTCATTCTTTATATCCCCGTAGTAAGAGATTTGATCCATTCTGTGGACTTCTGCAGTGGAGCATCTTGATCAAACCCAATACGTTGAAGCCCATTTGCCTGAAAAACTGCGAGATGTCAGCCGGGATGTCAGGTGCCAGGGATTCATTTTTTTCAGTATCAGNAATACGTTGAAGCCCATTTGCCTGAAAAACTGCGAGATGTCAGCCGGGATGTCAGGTGCCAGGGATTCATTTTTTTCAGTATCAGATTGAGGGGGGAAGGTATGGCATGTTACCAACGCAAGCATCCAGGAAATCAATTTTTTACTTGGATATCAGAGGGATAAATTTACTGGATGTTGGATGTTGGGCACCAGGAAATNCATGTTACCAACGCAAGCATCCAGGAAATCAATTTTTTACTTGGATATCAGAGGGATAAATTTACTGGATGTTGGATGTTGGGCACCAGGAAATTAGCAAATATTTTTCAAAATGGTGGTTGGAAGTCAGATTTCGGCTTCAGAGGTTTGGAGCCAGGAATTTAAAGCTCTAAAACTTACCTCAAAGGTTAGGGGCCATCGTTTTAGACCGATTTTTTTCTAGGACTGTACCCCACGTTTTAGTACAGACGGGGATCTGGCATTTCCGATACGCTCTTGATCCTGCAATTCCAAATTTATCCTAGAACTTAAAAGACACGCGCTTGATGCTAACTTCTTAACTTCATTTGAGAGCTTCCAACATGCTCTTGATGCTACGCTCTTAACTTTCTCCGAGAAATTCTGACAGGCTTTTGATGCTACGCCTTTCACTTTCTCTTGGAACTTACAACACGCTCTTGAGGCTACGCTCTGAATTTCCCTTGGAAATCCTAGAGCTTCCAACACGCTCTTGATGCTACGCTCTTAATTTTCTCTTGGAACTTCCAAAACGCTCTTGATGCTATGCTCCTGACTTTCTCTTGGAACCTCCAACGCCCATCAGATGTTTTGCTCTTAACTTTCTCTGTTCTGAAACGTGGCAGCATCTACTTCAAGAAATGGCTGTGAGTCAAAACGTTTTGGTATTGAACAAGCACTCGTGACCATTTCGTTCAATACCCCGTTCAATTCCCTATTGAACAGAAGGGCCCCCGTCGTTCAATGCCCCGTTCAATACCATTGTTCAATACCCGCGTTCAATATCTTGTTTCAATCCCAAGCTTGATTAAGATTCTTGCAAGATTGTCAATTTCGAACTTCCATAGACTGAGCGCCAGCGTCAGAACGCATCACCCCGACACGTAGCCTCGCTGGTTGAGCGCCTTCCTGGTCTCAAGTCCAGAATAAAAATAGCTGCGGATATTCGCAGCCTTGAAATCAACTCCAGGATTGTTTTTTTAATCGATAAGTACATGTTGCTCGCAGTTGAGAGGCTTTGGTGCAAATAGAGCTAGAGAAGACCAGTGTTGCATGAACACTGTTTTTTTTAAAAGGTTGTTCGTTCAACACCCCGTTCAATACCGCAATACCTGTTCAATACCCGTTCAATACCTCAATATATGCTGTCAAGATCAGTTGCCCATCCATCCCATTGCGTCGGCTCGCTTCTTTCCGGAAACAGCTTGATTAATTGCTGATGATCAGAACTGAACATCGAATGGTGACCATCTCAAAGTTGGCGGTTTGTCCAGCTGGCCAAGCTGGACATCCCCCGTTCAAACCCCCATTCAATACCCTATTGAACAGAAGAATGCCGGATGTGCACGGGGACCGGGGGCTTTGATCCATGCCCAAATGTCATGTCGTTGTAGCGAAACAACGATCGACATAAAAATCCATGTGTTTCGCTGTAGCCCCGTGCCAAATGCACAAAACACGCCTGGAAAACCAGGGAAACCAAAGTGGCGCCGTTGCATGAAATCATAAACACGAATGAAAATGGACATGGAACAACTTGGCTGCAATGAATCAGTGTCCTGATGTGCGACCGGAACGTTGTTTTGATTCTTTCTTTTGTCGGGCCCCAGTGAAGTAGCCGGTGTTGTTCGTCCTTTTTCTGCTTCCACAAGTGATTTAGTGTTGGTTTCTCTTGCGTTTTGCCAGTGTCTTGATTATGTTTTCTTTCTGCTGCTTTCGACGTGTGCATGAAAATGGGGTCGTCATTTTCCAAAGGATGGTCTTTGTCATGTCCGCCTGCGTGTGCTCCAGCATTACGTTGCGGCCAGCATGGTTCTCGCCTGAATATGTTTATCATGTTTGCTCTCCCTCAATGATATTTCGTTGCACGTGAAGAGCAGGTATGTGGTGTTTGTCTGTGTGTGGGGGTGTCTTCTGTTTCCTTCTCTGTGTTGTCTTCGGGCAGGGCCTTTGTCATTTTTGTTCACTAACTGCTTGATGGCGTGTTGGTCAGAATGACCAGCTTGTCGGACATACCTCGGAGTATGATCGAATTTCGTGATGGCAAAGGGGTGATGGTGACGAAGAAGAAGATGATGATGATGATGATGATGAAGATGAAGATGAAAATGATGATGATGATGATGATGATGAGGATGATGATGATGATGATGATGATGATGATGATGATGGTGATGATGATGATGATGATGATGGCACGCACTGATGGCACTGATGATGATGATGATGATGATGATGATGATGATGATGATGATGATGATGCTGCTGATGATGATGATGATGATGATGATTGTGCTGGTGGTGGTGATGATGATGATGACGATGATGATGATGATGATGATGATGCTGATGCTGATGCTGATGCTGATGATGATGATGATGATGATGATGATGTTAGTGATGCTGAGGACAAGGATGGTGATGATGTTGATAGTTGATGATGGTGATGAGGAGGACGAGGACGACGAGGATGAATGTAGATATTACTGTGCATCTTCCATGTAGTTAGCTCTGGCGATGACACCTGAGATAGCGCGGCGCCTTCGCATTTTGTGCTGGATCGATTCATGACATTGCTGGATGAAATGTGGGCATCAGAGACGCTCCAAGGATTGAAGGCTTTGCTGAGACAATTTACTGTGGAGAAGATGTGTGCCTATGGGTTTTGAGGCCAACTTGCACCTCATGTTTATTCATGTTTTTTTTTTTGCTTGAGTGTCATTTCAGACTGGCACCGTGAGATCATGGTCGAACATTGAAGCAGGTGGGCAGCTGACAATCTCAGAACTGACCCCCCGGCAATTACCCTCGAACTCTTTGCTTCGACACTTGGCCAGAAATGTTTCTGCAGCTTGTTTGCCCGCATACGGTAGACTGCTATAAGCTGTTGACACATGCAATGGACGGTAGCCAAGGCATGTAACAGCAGCCATGGCAAAGTTTCATCGTCGAGATTCAGGGCCGTTCCTTTGGCCACTCCACGACAAGGACATTGCATCCGCAATTGCCATGTGCGAGCGCTGGCCTCGGGAAATCTGAAAAAAACTCCTGTCCAATCGATTCCAATTGATTCCAATTGTCCATGGTTTGACATGTTTTGGCATTTTTTCACATGTTTCAAACAATCTTCAAGACTTATACTTTGGCAAAAGTTGGGTCGGAAGGTATGTCGGAGTAGATGCTCCTTGGTGGAGAAAGCTGCTGTGGGCATTGAGAATCGTGCAACCACCAGGCTGGTGTCAACTTGTGGCAAGTTGTCTTGGTGTTGAGATGTGTTGAGTGTTGCTCCTTTTCAAAAAAATCCACTGCTGTTTGCACGGGACATGTTTGACACATTGGCAGAGAACTGCAGGTGGCACTGTGTTGGAGGAGTGCATTTTGGACCACTACGGGCGTGAGGCAAGGATATTGTCATTGTACTGTATGTCATTGTATCATTTTCATTGTATCATATTCATTCACATCCTATTAATTTCCATCATGCTTTTTCACTCATGCCACATGCCACCTAGATCATCCTCGATCGCTTAGTCACTCTGAATCACTACGAGTCTGAATTGCGAGAATTGTAGTCACATTGTTTCTCAGGTTGGCTACGTCTTTGCCTGGGCAAACCTTTTCACGCGAAGCCTGTGGGTCCTGACAATTCTTTGCTTGTTCTTCTACATTTGTGGGGCTCAAGCACAGCTCGGCGGCTATCAAGGTGTTCTGTGAGGAGCTTAAAGCGCAAGGATCAACCACTTGTCACGTTGGATAGACACTTTGTATGTTCGAGAGAGTCCATAAATCATATACATGTAATCACACCGAGGCACACGCACACACACACACACACATAAATGATCATAAATGCATAGCACACATCTGTCACACACACACACAAACACACACATATGTATATTTTATATGACTACAGTTGTATAATGTTGTATATAAGCATGTATATTTTTTCCATATGCTGTGTAATATGAAAGAACATGCTGTTTTTCTCTGTGTTTGGTCTCTTATAGTGGATGTGTTTCTGTCGTGTCATGTTGTCTCTATGACTGGCCGTTCGCGGCCCAGGTGGTATGCAATGCAAATCTGCATTCTTGGTTGGGCCATTTGCCTAAACGCCCTAGCCGGATCGAGAAAATCTGTGCTGAGAAGCGGCGGTGGTGGCGGTTTTACGAACTTTCGAGCTGCCTGGCTCTGATCTCAAGGCTCAAGGCGCCTCAAGGTGGCAAGTTCAGGCCTTGTCAATGCGCTAAAAAGTCGAGGCACTCACCAAAGTCAGGAATCCATCGAATACGCAATCTGTTCCACGCAAGACGAAAAGGCCTCAGGCTAATGTGTCAAGACGTGAGACCTGACTTGATTTGAGGCTCAGAACAATCGCACCAACGAAGTGCCATCCAACAAAGTGGCCCCGGCGGACTCGGACCATTGTCGGCCTCAAAGAGGTCCAGACGAGAAGCCAATCATCCAAGGTGCCAAGACAACTGCATTGGATGGTGTCCAACGAGAGGCTATGGCCACGTGGCAGCATAGTGCTGGGTGGCATTGTGCTGCGTATATGTGACGTGAAGAAGTATATAGGTGGATAACTACCTGCAGTGTATAGCGCCAGCTTCAGCAGTCCAGCCATGTCACAGGAAGAGTCATTGAGCGTGATTCATTGGTGCTGATTGGGCTTGGATGGTGGACGAGTTCTGTCCAGCTGTGGTTTAATGCTTGTGCTGCTATTGAATTGCGTTTTGAACAACCTAGAATAACCTGGCACAATACCGTATCGTGGGGATGTGCTCAAACCACAGTCACATACAGTGACTATAGTGAAACAAAATGTGGAATCTGGTGAGTACAGTGGACAATGGTAGGCAGACAGGCCGACAGATCCAGGAGCGGTAGATAGAGATGGATGAGTGATATTGATTTGGAGGTCTTTATGTCTTTATTCTGATAGGACTCCTTCAACCATTCCAACCGTTTGCTCTGTCAAGACGCCAAGTCTTGCACCACAATTTCAAGAATTAAACCCTTGTGCGCGGTGTGCTTCTTCCTTCTCCAATACTGTAGCGAAACAGGGACGTATGGGCTCCATTGATCTCCATTGTGCATCTAGGTGACATCTGATGCAGCGGAATGGCGGCTTCGCCTTCCAGCTGCGACCACACACACATGCTGGGCCCTCAAGTAGCTAAGTTGTGCAGTCGCCAGTGGCATGGCATGCGAAGTTTTGCTGAGTCTCTGTCCGGACCGCTGTCCTGATTCTCCCAGGGCATGACAGGCGGGAGTCATTGAAAGACTCCTTCTGTCCGGCAAGGCTGTTCCTTCGCTGCATCGTCGCAATATTTATCAAGGAAGTCTCCGACCCCCCTTCCCCATGTGTCGAAACAGAATGAAATCAAATGTCATGTGACCAATACCAGTGGCGAGGACCAAATGCTTGTGGCGTTCCTCTAAGTTGGTTAGTTGTCTTTACTTCGCTAGGCAACAGTCGGGGATTGTCGCCTTTATCAAGGTTATCAAACAATCATGCCGAATCAAAGCCGCAAAGGGACAAGGAGGGTCGGGGGTCCATGCTCCGCTCATTTGAGGATGGAAGGTGTAGAAGAGGTGCCACAAGAGCGTCGCCCTGAGACTGCTGAGAAGCTGCAGCTGCTCGACAGCACTGGAAACAATTCAATTCTTCATGATGATGATGATGATGATGATGATGATATTATGACTATGAGTAGGTATTTTTTCCATACTGCACACGGACGCGTCTTGCATGCAATATACTTATTCACATACTGTATTAACATATATATATATATACGTATATATATAAACATATATATATATATACGTATATATATATATATATGTATATATATATATGTATATATATATATGTATATATATATATGTATATATATATATATATGTATATATATATGTATACGTATATATATATATATATGTATATATATGTATATATACATACATACATACATACATACATACATACATACAGACACACATACATACATACATACATACATACATACATACATACATACATACAGACACACATACATACATACATACATACATACATACATACATACATACATACATACATACATACATACATACATACATATATACATATATATATATATACATACATGCATGCATACGTACATTCATACATATATATATATATATATATGTGCATAAATAAATATATATATATATATATCTATGCATATATATATATATAATTATATATATATGTACATGTATACATAGATGAGTATTGATATAATTCTAGAAATTAAAGCTGATTCTATGCGTACACACACATATATATATATATATTGTGGTGTATGATTGTGTCATTGGTTTCCAATTATTTCACTATTTCATTCTCTTTCCCCAGCCTTGGCCTTGGATTCTGATTACAATATTTACAATCAAACTTGCTTATTACCCTATTCGGTTTTTTGCACTCCTTTGCTTCAAGGCGAGCACTTCTCAAAGCAAAATTCCTTGGCATCTTGGTCGCAAGAACAGCACCTGTGCCCACCAGGTGAGGTTACAAAGGATCTGTGATATCATTGGCAAAGCAGCCAGCATTGTTGCCGTTTGGCAGCCAAATTCAACTGAGGTTGGGAGTCAAAACAGATCCTTAGCAGCATGGTCAACATGTGCTGATTCGGAAATGCTTCCAACCCTTAGTTGTCCGTATTGCATCATATTGCAAGGCAAGGAACTGCAACTAAAGGATTTTGTCGTATCGAAAAGGGAAGGTCAGAGTGTCCATCGACGGGCTAACTTGTTCTCCAGAATTTTCGACGGGCCAACTTGTCTCGACATGGGTCGTTTCAGCTTCTTTCCAATCAAATTGGTAGTGCTAAAATTTCGCCCTAAAACGAATTCAACAAACTGCCTTGTTCTTTTTTGGGTGGGTATTTGTGCTACTAGCAACTTCATACAAGACGAAAAAGGCAAGCAACCACCTAGTTGCCAGCACCTGCCTGAATAAACCATAGTACAATGGTTGACTTGCAACAAATCCCTGGTGGCACTAGAGGCCGTGGATGGGTCACTTTTGATCCCTGTGCCATTGACTGATGTCTATACCCCTGCAATTTTTGCTCCTACCGTTTTGCCCCGTTATATCCGCCATCCTCTGTTGGCCGCTGAATTTTAGTTTGCGATGTTACCATGCGAGAACGCTACCCACTCGCTGCCCCATAGATCTTGCTTCTGCTGTTGCAACAACAGACCTTTCACACCCAGCCTTGCAGGGAAGCAACGCAGTGATACTGCTTCCAAGTTGTCAATCTGTTCGATCAGTTGGAATTGTCTCAGCTACTGATGTGGCATGAACTTGCTTGTGTTTTACTGTATATTTGTTCACGAAGTTACTGAGGCTGAAAGTTCGGCGACTCAATCCAGACTACTCAGAGAGCAGGTGTCCCAAAGAGCCCCAGCAGCAGACCGACAATCAGGGTTTAAGTTTGAGAAGATCAAAGATCATTTGAGACAAGATGCACACAGACGCACTCTTCGATATCACACATACAGCTCGGTTTGCGCAGTTTTAGCCCACAGTGTCACCCAGAAGCCTTACGAGTTGGGATATCAATATCTTTGTATTTATTGATTGTGCAGGTAGTGTGGCGGCGAAATTTACGGGCTTGATTATCCATGTTGAGGTTTGGGCAATCTTGGCCTTCTCCGTGACACTTGCACCTAGTCAGCGTGTGGGAGTCAAGCAGCAGCCTAGTGACGCGTGCATTTTGTAGCATACTTGTCTTTCACCGTATCGGCAAGACCACGACTTGGAAGTCAGAGAGGATGGGGGAGATGGAACTCAGTCCTCACTGCCCAGAGCCACTCAAGTGGGAGAGTTGCAGTGAGGCTGTGATGTTGTTCTTCTTGTTCACAGCTATTCTGATCTTATTCTTCTTCTTGAACCTGTCGCTAAGTTGCATTGATGCACAGGGACAGGAGGCGTGCAAGACGTGACATTCACATTAAATTATCAATTCACATTAAATTCTGATGGCTCCATGTTGTTCGAAAATAGTCGGGAGGGAGGTGCCATCGAGACAGCAGTTGGTGCTAGCCAAGGAAATCTCATTTGATCTATGTTTGGGGCGATTGTTTGCGACAAGGATGTAACAACCCGGTGCAACTTGTCAGCACAATTCTCCAAGCTTGCAGGCTTGCGGCTTAGGCGGCTTGTCCTGCCGATCATGCCGATCATGAAGTCATGGACACTCTAATTCTGTTGATACAAAGGAAGAATCACACCCATTGCCCATGGTGTCCCAGGCAAGTGCACGGCCTAGCAGGCTTCCTTGCAGACATCTCAGCAGATATTTCACTCGCGTTGGTTTTTGTCGTGCTGACACTCATCTGCAAATATGAATTTGGCTGATTATATAGGTGATCTGAAAGCGTTAGACTGCCTCAGGATCAGCTGTAACATGCCGTCACACACTTTCAGCGCTACATCACAACCATGCCAACATTGGTCGAAGGGTTTGCTTGCCCACAGTTAGGGAGACACGGAGACACCGGTTTTCTTGACCTGACCGATGCAAAGGCTGGGGGAGGTTTGCAAGGGCCTTGCATCTCAACTTGCCAAGCTTTGGAACTTCAAGGCTGGGATGCAGAATGGCAATATATCGTCACGTAATCCAAAAAGAATCACCGTCGCAAGAGAGTCCATGTAGAGTTTTGGTTGAAGTGTGTTCCTGAAACACTTGGGCTGGATTGGGTTAGATTGATGAGCAGAGAGTATCAGAGAGTCTGACGCAACTTACCCATGTCCTGCCGTGCAGTACATGCGACAACGGCAGTACGTTCAAGCTATGCTGTCTCTTGGCATCGAGGTGCTGGCCAAGGCTGGGCCATGGCTGGCCACTGTTCAGACACAAACTTGCCTACAGTCGTAATTTTGATCAAAGGTCGTATAGGTCATTGAAGAATTCCTAGGTTTTGCTGTAAAGGTATGTAAAGGTCACATGATGTCACAAGATAGGCCAATCGCCAATCGCTGACATTTTCCCCAAATATCTCGAAATTGCTGGTTACTCCCCCACAACAACAATCTTGGGCTTGAATCACAACAACTATTTGGGCATGGGTGCCATAAATTTACATGATAACAATGTGATCATTTCATGAAATTGGAAGAAGTTGGAGGCCAAAATTTGGCCTTGGATCTCTGCAAACTGAAAAACTGAAAAGCTTTAACTTTTGGGGACGCGGGAGCCGGTCTGATTCTTTCAATTTCTTTCATATTCTTGCCAGTTCGTCACTTTCTGGTCTATCCGGCAAGGTTAGCTATTCTATGCTATTCTGGCCCGATCTGCAAGACATTCCTACACTCTCCGCCACCATAAACCCTTCCGAAGAGACCACTAGCTAGAAAACCGAAAAATGCTGAAGAAAAATGAAAAACACAAAAAGCGAAAAAAACAGAAACATTAAACTCTGGAGAAGTACCAGGCACGCTCCCACGTACCCCGAAAGTTTAATTTTCCATTTTTCGGTTTTATAATGGTGTAGAAGGAAAATATGGACTCTTTGGGGTCAGTGGCAAGCGCTACCGAACAGGTGGGTGTTTTCTCCTTGTTCCTCGGCCTCATATACTGTCGTTACACTTCAAGAGTGTGACCAGTTGCAATTGGATCATTTGAATAATTTGAACCGTTTACTGGACTGGGGTTGCCGTGTTTGTGTGTAAGTGTGTGCTCTGAGCTCCAAGGATCGCGTTTGTTTTCCTTCCAGGCTGGATCTCTGATGCTGAAAAGGAGGTGGTGCCGAATGTGCAGGAAACTTGTTCCCGATATGTGGACTATAAGAGCCTCTTCTGCCCAGAGAGAAGGGGAGAAAAAAACTTCCTGGTGCTGTTTGTGTTTTTGCATGTTTTTGCTGATCAGTCGCCGGGTTCCCCGTGCCGCGCATGCTGCAAGGACTGTTGCAACTGCTGGGGGCACCACACCCAGAATTAGTAAGATTATACAGATGACATTGCCATATGATGTAGATTTGTCATGATTTAAGTATTATTTATCATGATTTATCCTCTTGTAGATGCGATGGCTGGTGGAAGTTGCAAAGGTTGAAGCGCTGTTGTTGATCAACAAAAAGAAGAAACTTCCATGTCACCCACAAGTGAAACACTGAAGCTGAACAACTCACTTGCAGACTGAAGATTCTTCACCTTCACCAGCTCACTCACAAATCTCACAGATTCATCAAGTACGGTATGTACATAGATGCATGCATTGCACATCCATTGCCTGCAAGCACGAAGGCACTCCATGGTGCATTGAAGTGTGTCACAATTCACCCACCTTGGTCTAGCATGGCTCGGTAGGGTGTCACTCAAAAACTGAGTCACATGCCTATTCACAAACTTGCAGTCATTCAAACAGGGACTACTCACTCTATCTAACATTATCTAACCAATCAGCCAACCACCCAACCACTCTCTCACTCAACAGCTTAACCAAGTTTTTGTTCCCACATCTCTCTTCCCACATGCTATCTAAGTCTCCATAAAGAAACCGCGCTCCGGCTGACTCGCGATTTCTTGTTTCTTGTTGTAATTGCAGGTACCTGCTTAAGAGTGCTGTGGCCCACCTAAGGATTTGCACATGGATGTCTGAATGCTCCGAGGACGACCAATTCTGCTGCGCAGGTTGCTGTGCACCAGCGCTGCGCTTCTTACATCACTGGTGTTGCTTTCCAGTGCTAAAGTACAGGGATCCGCAACGCTGAGTTTCTCATCATGGCACCGATGGAACCAAGGTTCACTTCTTTGCGCAAAAGACCTTTTAACATTTGAAACTTGTTTGCAAGCCTGCTCATTCGAAGCGTGTTGCGTTGAACACCTGGTTTGCATCGAAGTTGTCATACCCCTGATCCTCTCTTTCATTCTTAGGAGCAACGGCGCGATCTATTTCACTTATGGCTGATCGGCCCGTTTCTTGTGTGTCCGCATCCAAGTTCTTCTTTCAGAACTTGTGGATACCCTTTTCAAGTGCATTCGCCAGCATGAATGAAGACATGCTCCGCTAGAGCCCAAGCACGCCCGCGTTGTTTGAGCATGTGCCTGCCGTTGCAGGCCCCTTCGTTGACATGATTCCGGCAATTTTGGCGCCGTTGATAGCCAAGCGGCTCTCCAGATGGGCTGATAATGTGTCCGAAAAAGCCCAGGCTGTTGCTACACTGCTGCACGTCGCTTCACATCACTACACGTTGCCAAGTGGAGCGATAGTAGATGATTCAAGAGATTCAAGAGATTCAAGAGATTCCAGACACTTCAAGACACTTCAAGACACTTCAAGAGACTTCAAGACACTTCAAGACACTTCAAGACCTTCAGACAATCGCCGGGATTTTCTGTCTTATTTTATTGATGTTTCCTGGCACCTCCAGCACAGCGCGACTTTGCAGGCTGTGAAGCGCCGGCTGTGGCAGCGCTGTTTACGGGCGCCCGGATGGTTTTGCTGCTGTTGCTGTGGGAAGCCTTTGTCCCGCTTGAGTTCAAGCTGCAATTGGAGTGGTGTGAAACCAATAGGCTGCCGGCTACCTTTTACATGTCCTCCCGAGAAATGCCATGTGTTTTCCTTTCCCTTGCATGCGTTATTTGATTCCTATACTATATTCCTCAAGTTGCTTTGTCTTGTGCTCGTTTGAAATCAGAGAGGAGTTTCCTCCATAATTTGCGCCCAAAACGACGCCCCAGTTCTGTCACTCAGGCTTGCCTTGATCTTCGTGCTTGATGGCGAGGTGACGGGCTTGCGTTCCTAGGCTTTATGAAAATCTGTTTGTGGATGTTCAGGGTACGGGTACGTAGCTCAACCCGGTCTTTTTGGCCGCTTGACATTCACTGCAGTCGGCGAGATAAAGGACTACACATGAAATCACACAAAGACCTGCAAAGCTCCAAAGGCAGCCCACCTTCAACCTGAGAACCCGCACTTGGCCACTTGCCAGGCTATGTTTGCCAGGGCCAAACCTTTGCCACCACAGAGTTGGACACAACAGACAAATCAGATGCCGACGATGACTGCTGTGGCATGGCAATAGAAATTTGGAAGCTGCAAGTCGGGGGAAAGGGAAGCGCAGCCTGCAAATCGGTCATACATGCAGGCGGTTCAATGCAGGAGCTGACCTCATATCTATTTGACCTGCTTCATTTGCTGTATGGATCTTTCGTACATGCCCTGCTTTGTTGACAATCCAGTACAAATTCTCGCGTATTGTCCCCCTAAGACTCCTAAGATGAATGGACCTGATTGGGGGGTGTTTAATCTTAGGGGTAGGGGATTCGGCTGCAACTGTCAGACATTTTGATGCCCAACGGATGCTCATAGGATGCTCAAAGCATCGACACGGACTTTCAGGGGTCTTGCCATCAGAACTACTGCGCAGCTTTGGAAAGTTTCCATCTTTGAACACCGAATTCTAGCCGCTGCCTGTGATTACCGAACTTGAGAAATATTAAACAGCTTGTGGAAGTCTTGGTCTGCAGGCGAGCGGTGTATCGACGGGCCTCTGGAACAAGTTGTGCTGAGAGAGTTTGATGCTCTGGATGAGCTGAAGGATTTCACAGCCACCGCCCACAGGGGGCATTTGTGTACGTACTCGACATGTCAATCTTCTTTGATTGTTGTGCTTGCTGACAGAGATGTTAATCAATGTCAATCTACTGTAACTTTGCCTAGTGGCCTGTGGTCTAGGACAGAAGGTCATGAGGAACAGACAAACAGAATGGCCGATGCTGCCAATGAATTGAAATGCACAAGTTGTGCAGGACCTGAAACTCAATTTTCTCTTCGTAGTCCTGTTCGCACCTGTCGTACCATGGGCTATTATTCCAACACTCTTGGCGCGTGTCATGGAAGTGCGTTTGAAGATCACGAGCGCTGGCTGCAGCACAGGACATGCTTGTGAAATCCCTCAAGGCATGAACTTGCAGTATGATTGACAATAAATCAATATAATACTATTGTTCAACAATGCTCAAGTCATTTCACTTTCTTTCAATATCTTTCGATTTCATTACCAGCTTTGTGCAGCCAAGGAAGCTTTTTCTTGTTCGCCGTCGCAGCTTTCCCCGCGATGCTCATCTCATTCACAGTACTCAGGAAACCTTCACGGTGCCTTGGCAGATGCCTCTAGTTTTGCCTTGGAGTCCTGCAAGCAGTCCTGCAAGGAGTCTTGTGACACTGGGGAAAGCATGGGAAAGCCATGGAAAGCCAATTCCTGTGCTTGTTGTGACGCTGGCTGAGGACGTGGTCACTTCGTTTACCGTTTTTTGGTATTTGGGTCTTTCCTTGGTGACGTTCAACAACGAACTTCACACATGGACATTGCCAGCACTTCTTCTGACATGGCTTGGCTGTGGACTCTTGGGATCCATAGTTGTGAGTTTCTTGGCATCGGTTGGGAGATTACATACAAATGCATACAATTCATATTAACAATACAGATTACATCACATCAGATTACTACAATTTACTGCATGTGATTGCCCTTTGCTGGTGATCCTTTGCGTGCACTGTCTGTGAAATGGTGCAAATTCATTGTTTCTGCCTATGAGGCTTGGTTGTACGCTTCCTGCGGAGACTTGGCGAGAGTTGGATCACGTTTGGATGATCGAAGGAAGTCTAGAAGTCAAACTTCCGACAATATGGACAGATGGAAAAGCCAAGATGGGAAGAGCCACAGAAGAGCGAAGCTCAGACAGGAGAAAGTCAGAAGAAAGAAGATCAGAGAGGAGAAAGTCAGAAGAAAGAAGATGCAGGTGTGCGGAAAGGTAGGAAAGTCGCCAGGCCAAAAACACAGTGTTTTTCCAATGTTCTGTGGCTCCGGAGGGTCCAAAAGCAGGCTCGCTAAAGCGGCGGGTGCGGAGCCATCTGGGCACATGAGAGATGAAAAATTGCACGTCGTTGTGGCGCGAAGCACGTTTTGAAGTCAAAATGTAGAAGGCGCGCCATGTTCGGAGCACTTTCGGAAGTTGAGATGTGGAAAAAATGCATGCCGTTGTGGCGCGAAGCGCGTTTTGAAGTCAAAATGTGCAAAGCACACCGGCTTCGGAGCATTTTTAGCAGTTGCGACGTCGAAAAAGTGCACGCCGCTGTGGCGCGAATCACATTTGGAAGTCAAGAGTGTTAAAAACTGAGGGGTTCGGACCACTTTTGCACGTTGAAGCTTCGTTTTGCGTGGCAGGCGCGAGGGATTCTGCACTTTGTCAAAAGTGAGCTAAACATGTGGGTTTTGTCGCATTTTCAAATTATTCGAATATCAGATCTTCAGGTTTGTTAAGGAAGCCTCGCAGAATTGCTTCCTTTTTGATGTTGTCAGCTTCGAAAGTTGAGGAAGTCTCGCAGAATTGCCTCGTTTTGGAACGTTGCACCACACCAAGTGCTCCACTGCACTACACTACACTACACTACACTACGCTACACTACACTACAGTCAACTACAACTACAACCACCGCTACAACCACAGCTGCAACTACAACTACGCCTACCACTACAATGTTACAACTACAGCTACAACTACAAACTACAAACTACAAACTACACTACACTGCAATACAGATATTGCAGTGCAACGACATTACGCTACACTACACCACACTACGCTACACTAGATTACAACTACCACTACAACTACCATTACCACTGCCACTACAACTACAACAACATCTACAACAACAACGGCAACTTCAACTACATGACAACTACAACTACAACAACTACAACTGAAACAGCTACAGCTACAGCAGCCACAACTACAACTACAACCACAACAACCACTACAACTACACTTGCAACTACACCACATTGCTCTGCACTACAATTACAACTACAACTGCAACTACACTACAACTACAACTACAACCACAACTACATCTACAACTACTACTGCAACCACAATTACATCTGCAACTAGAACTACAACTACGTTACAACTACACTGCGCTGCCTCCAACCACTTGTCGGTCCATCAGTGGGTTCGCTGTGCTATCCCTAATTCACAACAACCAACTGCTCCTATAGGTTTCCTATCTCTGAAACTTCCGCCACCGCCTTGTGAGGTACTACTGGTACCAGTATAGACAATATAGAGTTGTGACAGGCAGCAAGAGAACACTGAGAGAGAGAGAGAGAGAGAGAGAAAGAGAGAGAGAGAGAGAGCGAGAGCGAGAGCGAGGCGAGAGCGAGAGCGAGAGCGAGAGCGATATAGAGCGAGAGAGAGAGAGAGAGAGAGAACGATTGAACGATAGGGAGAGAGAGAGAGAGAGAGAAAGAGTCTTGCAACTGGATCGCAGGAAACGCCTCGAATAGCGCTTTTATTCAGGACTTCACATGTGGCACGGAAGCTTGGCGTCATTCTGTCTTGCAGTGGAAAAAGGATAACGGAAGTGTCAAGAAGATCGAGGCAAACATATAAACCAAAGATAATCAAAGTAGCATACTTTTCACGTGTCTTAAAGTGTCCATTGGCATCCAGATGCCCCCTGCTAGCTGAGGCGAAAGTTTGGTTCGCTCCACTGTGCAGCTTGGGCTGAACAGATCAGTGCAAGGCCACACTGCGAGCCAGACTATGGATAAGAGATGTCAGAGATGCAAGATCTGCAGAGCAGTTTGACTCATTTTGCCCAATTTTTTTGCTATTCATCTCTAAGAGATGCAGCCCGACCAGCGGGAGCTGAATCAGTCAGACGCCTCACCACATGATGACTTAGCAAAACTAGTTCTGTCTGCAACCGAAGTTCAGTTTTTTATTGAACAGCTCCGCTGGACATCGTTGGGGAGAATTCGTGGTGCATGTGTCAGACCAACTGCTCGAATGGGTGAGGCGCTAAAAAACCCGAGTGATGACACTCTGTTGCATTTTTGCACTCCTGATCGATCTACGCACCGCAATTCCTATTTTGGATGAATCTCACCCTTTGTGCCAACGGGAGTTTCACAAAAAAAGACAGTCTAGGCCTAGGAGGTTTGATGTTTTACTGGAGCACGGCTGATCACAACTGTTGCGTTTGCGGTGTTCTGGATCAATTTGAAATGGGGCAGCATTTGACAACAACTGAGCAACATGTTTGCAATGTCGCCTGCGCTTGCTAGAGCCAATTGACAAGTCATCATGTCATTTCATGTCCTTAAAGCGCATGCTCGGGCGATTTGCAAGCAGAGTGACTGACAAACAGAACAAACCAAAGCAGTCACAAACATCCCAAAATACATGGCACATACACTACACGGATTTACACGGTATATAGCCGTTAATAACACACATTTACAAGCAATGGCTATCCCAGCTCAGTTCATATCCCAGCTTTGGGGTTGTTGGCACCTTGATGGAAACAACCCAGGAAGGTCATGGCGCCATTGACTGTCATAAAACCTCAGCCAGAGGCACACCAATGCCATGCAGGGTGCACAAGGGAAAAGTGAAGAAAAGTGAACAGCGGGAGCGTGTAAAATAGCTTGGAGGAGGGATGCACTATGTATAAATATCTATACTAATATATATATATATATATCTCATAGCGTTCGGGATTGGGGTCCGCTAAGCGTTTTTCGCACCGATACACCGATACACCGATACACCGATTGCCGTGCGCGCACCGATAGACCGATACACCGATACACCGAATGCCATTTATTTAGGGTTTGGGCTCGGTTTGGGTTTGCTTAGGGTTTGTTTAGGGTTGGTTTAGGGCACAGCGATCGGCATAATGGCGTATCGATCGGCGTAACGGCGTATCGGCGTAAACACAGCGATCGGAGATGGCGTATCGGCGTAAACACAGCGATCGGCGTATCGGCGTATTGGCGTATTTACGGTTACGGACCCCAATCCCGAACACGGTGATATATATATATATATATTATCTAAGTTTAAAACATATGCTCTTGGGTTTGGGCATTGTGTGGCTACGTCCCAAGCGCACGGGTGCGCGTGCATTCTGCGCGGGTGAGCGCGCGAGTGCGCGGATAGGCGCGCGGGTGAGCGAGCGGNTTGGGCATTGTGTGGCTACGTCCCAAGCGCACGGGTGCGCGTGCATTCTGCGCGGGTGAGCGCGCGAGTGCGCGGATAGGCGCGCGGGTGAGCGAGCGGGCGAGCGCGCAAGCGCGCGGACAGGCGTGCGGGTGGGCGAGCGGGTGAGCGCGCGAGTGCGCGGATAGGCGCGCGAGTGAGCGCGCGAGCGCGCGGGCAGGCGCGCGGGTGAGCGAGCGGGTGAGCGTGCGAGTGGCCGGGAGGGCGCGCGGCTCAGCGAGCGGGTGAGTGTGCGAGTGCGCATGTGAGCGTGCGATTGCGCGGGTGGGCGTGCGGGTAAGTGCGCGGCCGAGCGCGTGAGTACGGGGATATAGGCGTGTAGGTAATTTGGTGGGTGAGCACGCGAGCGCACGGTGAGGTATGTGGGTCAGTGAGCGCGGGGTATAGGTGGGTACTTGGCACAGAGGGTGACGGAGGCATACTGTTTGAGCATTTAATTTTCTGATTTTAATAATCAAAGGCATTTGCTGTCAATATCTTTCAATCATATGGGAAAATTTACAGTAGTGCCTGGCCGTGCCGGGGCAGAAGTTTGTAATGAATACTAAGAAATTGATGGGTTATAGGCGGTTTTGTTTGAGGCGCCGGAAAAATGAAACGCTGAAGTTGTGAGGTGCACCAACGACTGAGGGTTGTTGTGATGCCACAAAAAATGACATGAAAGAACCCATGCACGCCTGACGGACTGAATGAATGAATGAATTTGAATGAATAAGCCAATGAGTGAATGACTGACTGACTGAACAAGTAAGAATGCGAGTGAGTGAGTGAATGATTGAAATGAATGAATGAGTGAGTGCGTGAGTGGGCTTGAGTGAAACAATGAGTGAATCAATGGATGGATGAATGAAGTGATGAGTCATGAACGAATCGAACAACGGAGTAATGAGTAAGTGAATCAAAGAAAGGATGAATGAATGGTTGTACCCAGCAACCGACGAGCCAATGAATCCACGAACCAATAAACCCATGAATCCATGAATGCGTGAATGAATGTATGAACCAATGCAATGAATGCATGAATGAACGCATGCATGCATGAATGAATGATTGCACGAATGAAGGAATGAACGCATGACTCATGACAGAGTGAATGAGTGAGAGGGCGAATGGATAGATGGATGAGTGGGCTACCTCTTTGTTGAGCTACTTCCTCACGGAGCGACCTCTTGGTTGAGGTGCCTCTTTGCTCAATTACTTCTCTGAGCAGCCTCTTATCTGGGCTACTTCTTCGCTGACCCGCTTCTGCTCTGAGTTGCCTCCCGCTCTTAGCTACCTCTTCTATAGCTTCTGCNTGAGCAGCCTCTTATCTGGGCTACTTCTTCGCTGACCCGCTTCTGCTCTGAGTTGCCTCCCGCTCTTAGCTACCTCTTCTATAGCTTCTGCAGCCCAATCCACTTTGCAACCTCCAGCTGCAATCCCGCATGCGCAAAGGTGGCAGCATGTTCAAGAACTACCTGTTGCGCAGCTGTTACAATGGGTTTAGCAACTTCCAGCTGCAATCCCGAATTGCAGGAGGGTGGAAGCATCACCGATGCTTTCCTGCGCGCAGCGGAGCCAACGAATCGTTTCACGGCCGGTAACCCGCAAAGCAGGAGCGTGCCACCAAATTGACCCATGTGCGCGCAGCATCTTCCCTTGCGCTACTCTGCGCCCCTTGTTTTTAAGATTTCTTTTGGAAAACCGAGCTCTCACTACAGTCTCGTGCACTTTTTTGGTCCACAGCTTTTCTAGATCGAGGCCCGGACCCGGACCCGCAGAAACACAGACCGTACTGTCGCGACCCCAGGAGCCACCAAACCCGTAGAACCACAGGGCTTCGCGCCTGAGCATGTTTTCCCCCTTGAAATCACATGCCCCCGGGCACTTTCAATTCCCAACTACTTGATGACCAGGTTGACATCATGATGTGGCTGACATGATGATGTGAAAACCAGGACCAGCGCCCATAAGTCGCAACTGTGGAGCTGCCACTGCAATACTTTAGATTAGAACATACCATGCCACTACGGTTCCATCTGCCAGAGTTGNTTGGCGCCCAGATCCCAGACGCATGTTCTTGAGACGATGTGGTCCGGTCACCGCCTGCATTGATATATCTACCTATCTATCTAGCTATCTAGCTATCTATCTATCGATCTGTCTATCCATCTTTCTAGGTACCTGGCTATCTATCTAGCTATCTAACCCTGCATCATAGCAATACGTCGCAGCATCACTTACATCTTCAGTCCCGCATCTNAGCAGGAGCGTCTCAACAAATCAGCAGCGTCAACAAAGCGGACTTTTCCGCGCTAGTCTGAGCACCTCTTTTTTACGTTGTTTCCATTGAAAACCGAGCTCAGAGCTCTCACTACACAGTCTCTCGCGTGTTTTACCAACCTCATCTTGCAAGAGTGTTCGAGAAGGACGGGCTTTTAAAATTTCGATTTGGTCAGTCAAGCTCTTACAGTTTCGTGCAGTTTTGGGCCCACCATTTCCCAGATCGATGCCGGACCCGCAGAAACACAAACCCTATACTGTCGCGACCCCAGGAGCCACCATACCTGTAAAAACACGGGGTCCGCGCCCCGTGAAATCACATGCTCCCGCACACTTTCGCTTCCTACCTGCTTGATGATCAGGTTGACATCATGATGTGGTTGACATGATGGTGCGAAAGCTAACCTGGACCATCGTCAGCAACTCGGAGGTTTGCAAGCTAAATTTCCTTTCGTCAGGAGACGAACCCTCCACCTGAGAGTGGGTGATTTAGCGTCGGATTGTTTGTTGGTGGAGAGCTCGTCTGTTCTTGTCTTCAAAGGCTGTAGTCTGTTATATAAGATTCCCTAATTTGAAGATACAGTGGATACTTGGCAATTTAGTCTCCCAGCCAAAAGTGCTGGACAAGGTGCCTGCGATTTGTCACGCTTGTGCCAAGAGGCGGCACTGCGACCAATTAATTCAATGCAGCACGTGTGATTCTATTGCCTGCGCCGAGATCATGTCCTTGTCTGATGTCTGACGCGAAACAGTTTTCCTTCCGGAGGCTTGTGCATCATGAAGAATGCAATGCTTCCTGTTAAGTCGTCATGCGTTGGCTGCCAAAAAAATCCGAGTGACTGATGCGTGCTTGCCTGCGCATGTTTGTACGTCTGTCGTTTACTTTTGTAGAATCCATTTTTAATGGGCAGTTTGGGCAAAATAAGGCCTTATTTTCCCCAAACTGCCCCTTAAAAGTGAACGTGCGGCGTGGGTGAGCGGGCGCGGGCGGTCGTGCAAGGTGGTGCAAAGGCAAAAAAATAAACGCGAGCCTCTTGTCCCGCCCCTTCATACACGATCGCTCGCATGCACTTACGCGTACTTGCGCGTTCGTACGTCCGTACGTTCACTTTTGCACCGTTCGTTTTTAAGAGGCAGTTTGGGCAAAATAAGGCCTTATTTCCCCCAAACTGCCCCTTAAAAGTGAACGTGCGGCGTGGGTGAGCGGGCGCGCGGGCTGTCCGAGGAAGGTGGCGCAAGGGAAAAAAATTGGACGCGAGCTCCCCGTCCAAAAGCCGCGCATGTGCTTACGCGATCGCTCGCGCGCACGTATAGGCTTACTCGCGCATTCGTACCTCCGCGCGTTCACTTTTGGACCGTTCGTTTTTAAGAGGCAGTTTGGGCAAAATAAGGCCTTATTTTCCCCAAACTGCCCCTTAAAACTGAACGCGCGGCGTGGGTGAGCGGGGGCGCGGGCGGTCGTGCAAGGTGGTGCAAGGGCAAAAAAAATAAACGCGAGCTCCCTGTCCGAAAGCCGCGCATGTACTTACGTGATCGCTCGCGCGCACGTACGCTTACTCGCGCGTTCGTGCGTCCGCAAGTTCACTTTTGGACCGCGCGTTTTTAAGAGGCAGTTTGGGCAAAATAAGGCCTTATTTTGCCCAAACTGCCTCTTAAAAACGCGCGGTCAAAAAGTGAACGTGCGAACGCGCGGACGCGCGGGTGAGCGAGCGAGTTGGTGAGCGGGCGCGCGGGTGAGCGAGCCAGTGGGTGGGTGTACGCTGAAGGTGATCTGGGCATGGTTAGATTTCGAGTTGCGGTGAAGGTGATACATCAAGCACTGGTGGGTTCCAGCCTTTGTGCAGCTCTGGCAAGCACAGCTGCTGCAAAGCTGTATGACGTTTGTCGTAGTAGAGTAATTTTAAAAACTCTTGGAACCAATATTCATCATAGTCGTAGTGATAGTGATCATAAGAAAAGATCATTTAATCTCTAGATAGTTTGTTAGTAGATGCATACAGGTTTTTCGCTCAAGTTCAATCTATGTAATCTAGCGAATGACATTGGATGCCTTAAACGAAGATGCACGATACGATCACCATTGATGGCATGCACACCCCCTACCAAGAAGCAAATGTTCCCACTGCGGTGACCCAGTTTTCATGTCTTGCGCATGAATTTTCGTACGCGTGTATATATACACATACATATATCTATATATATATATATATTTACAGATTTTTATTTATGTATATATAACGCGACTTCAGATCTTATGTATGAAATTTATACAGGTTAATTCGTGGCAGCATATAGATAATCCCTGCCGTGCCATGGCGGAAGTTTTGAAAACATACAACATCTATAAGAAACCAATGATTTGGGAAGTGTGNATTCGTGGCAGCATATAGATAATCCCTGCCGTGCCATGGCGGAAGTTTTGAAAACATACAACATCTATAAGAAACCAATGATTTGGGAAGTGTGTGAGGTGCAGAAGAAAAGAAATGTATCAACGACTGAGCACATGGTTGTTGTGACCCCAATGAAATGGCATAAGAGAATCAATGGACGCCTGACAGGTTGAATGAGGGAATGAATTCCAATGACTGAGCCTATAAGTGAAAGGGATGAATGAATGGAAGGAAGGAAGGGCTGAACCAGTGAGTGACTGAATGAGTGCGTGAGTAAAAAACAATGAGTGAATCGACGAACGAGTAAATCAAAATCAAGCATTGAGTGAGCCAATGAAAGGATGATTGGATCAATGAACCAACCAGCTGCCAATGCGTCAATGAATCCATGAACCAATGTCCCCATGAATCAATGAATCGATGAGTCCATGAATCCATGAATGCATGAATGAATGTATGAATNTCCCCATGAATCAATGAATCGATGAGTCCATGAATCCATGAATGCATGAATGAATGTATGAATCAATGCAATGAATGCATGAATGAACGCATGCATGCATGAATGAATGATTGCACGAATGAAGGAATGAACGCATAACAGAGTGAATGAGTGAGAGAGTGAATGGATAGATGGATGAGTGGGCTACCTCTTTGTTGAGCTACTTCCTCACGGAGCGACCTCTTGGTTGAGGTGCCTCTTTGCTCAACTACTTCTCTGAGCAGCCTCTTATCTGGGCTACTTCTTCGCTGACCCGCTTCTGCTCTGAGTTGCCTCCCGCTCTTAGCTACCTCTTCTATAGCTTCTGCNTGAGCAGCCTCTTATCTGGGCTACTTCTTCGCTGACCCGCTTCTGCTCTGAGTTGCCTCCCGCTCTTAGCTACCTCTTCTATAGCTTCTGCAGCCCAATGCACTTAGCAACATCCAGCTGCAATCCCGAATAGCAGGAGAGCGGCAGCATCACCTATGCTTTCCTGCGCGCAGCCATGCCTTGCGTTTTGTCACAACCAGTTGCAAACCCGCAAGGCAGGAACATGCAGGAACGTTCCTCCAAATCGACCCACATGCTTGCAGCGTCAACAAAGTGGAGTTTTTTGCGCTACTCTGCACCTTCTATCTTTTAACCTTTTTTTTTAATAGACAGAGCTCTAACAGTATTGTCCACTTTTTGTCGACAAATTTCCCAGATCGAGGCCCGGACCCTCAGAAACACTGACCCTATTGTCGCGACCCCACAACCCACCATACCCGTCAAACTACAGGTCAGGGCTTCGCTTCGCGCCCGGACATCTTTTTTCCGTGAAATCACATGCCTCCGGGCACTTTCAATTCCCAACTGCTGATGATCAGGTAGGTTGACATCATGATGTGGCTGACATGATGGTGTGAANTTTTTTCCGTGAAATCACATGCCTCCGGGCACTTTCAATTCCCAACTGCTGATGATCAGGTAGGTTGACATCATGATGTGGCTGACATGATGGTGTGAATGCTAACCAGGACCAGCGCCCATAAGTCGGAAGTTTGCTTACGAAAGTTCCTTTGACAACTGTGGAGCTGCCANTGATGTGGCTGACATGATGGTGTGAATGCTAACCAGGACCAGCGCCCATAAGTCGGAAGTTTGCTTACGAAAGTTCCTTTGACAACTGTGGAGCTGCCAGCGCAATACTTTACAATCATACCGTGTCACAACAGTTCCATTTGCCAAAGTTGCAGCATTGAAAATGCCGAACATTGCTGACCACCAGAACCTAGATAGCCCCGTGTAACTACAGTCCCACGGGCCAAGATCCCAAGTGCACGTTCTTGAGGCAACGTTGTCGAGTCAGCAGCTGTGTATGAAATTTATCTATCTATCTAGCTTAGCTAGCTATCTATCTGCAAATCTATCTACCTATCTGCCTATCTACCTATCTACCTATCTATCTATCTGTCGATCTATTTATCCACCCAGTCATCTTGCTATCTATCATAGCTATCTAGCTATCCAGCTATTTAGCTATCTAGCTATCTAGCTACCGACCTATCTACCTATTCACTTATCTACCTATCAACTTTTCTACCTTTCTACNCAGCTATTTAGCTATCTAGCTATCTAGCTACCGACCTATCTACCTATTCACTTATCTACCTATCAACTTTTCTACCTTTCTACTTATCTACCTATCTCCCTATCTACCTATCTTCTACCTACCTGTCTACCTACCTGTCTACCTATCTGTTTACCTATCTCTTTACCTANTACCTGTCTACTACCTATCTATCTGTCTGTCTGTCTATCTTTCTGTGTCTCTATCTAACTACCAATAACCTTGCTATCTAACCATCTAGCTATCTAGCTATCTAGCTATCTACTTATCTATCTACCTAGTTATCTTTCAAGGTGCGTCGATTTGATTCCAGAAGCTGTTTTTGAAGTCAACGCACACACANCTAGCTATCTAGCTATCTACTTATCTATCTACCTAGTTATCTTTCAAGGTGCGTCGATTTGATTCCAGAAGCTGTTTTTGAAGTCAACGCACACACACACATGAAATGCCACTTCGCAATCAGTCCTTCTGGCCGGGATGGAAGTTGTAAAGTATTGCCTTCCTCAAGCATTGATTCTCTCCGCTTCGACCCTTCTCTCAGCCCCCTCCCATTTTTGTTATTTCCCATGCGTAAGATTTTTCTTCTCGAAGGCCTTTGACAACCGAGANTCCCATTTTTGTTATTTCCCATGCGTAAGATTTTTCTTCTCGAAGGCCTTTGACAACCGAGAGCTGCAGTTCCACGTTCCAATATAGCCACACACGGCCCATATACAGGCTACAATACACGCAGCATTTGCAATGCACTTGGCAACCTTTAGCTGCAATCCCCGATGATGGCAATAACTTCGCAGCATCACTTACATCTTCAGCCTTGCAGCTGATTCAATGTGTTTAGCAACCTCCAGCTACAACCCGCATGCCAGGAGAGTGGCAGCATCGCCGATNCCAATGCGTTTTGTCACAACCAGTTGCAGACCCGTACATAGCAGGAGCCAACATTCGCGCAGCGTCAACAGCGCGGACTTTCCGGGCAAGTCTGCGCGCCTGATTTTTTTTTTGTAGTTTCTTGTGGAAATCAATCTCTTACCACAGTCTCATGCACATTGCCCATTTTGCCGACCTCATCTTCCAAGAGTGTTCGAGGAGGAAAGGCTTTCTTAAATTTTGAAGTTAAGTCGAGCTCTTACTACAGTTGCGTGCGCTTTTTGTCGACAACTTTCCCAGCGAGGCCCCGACTCGCGGAAACAAAGACCCTATACTTTCGCGACCCTAGGAGCCACACCCTCACTAACTACTTGTGATGATGAGGCTGACATGATGGTGTGAATGCTAACCAGGACCATCGTCCGTAACTCGGAAGTTTGACACAACGCAATTTCGTTTGATTGATGAATATATTATATGGGTCAAAATTATTCCCGCATCTGTCCACACGCCAGTGTGTGTGTGTGTGCGCGTGTGTGTGTGTGTGTGTGTGTCACGTGTATAGGGTTCTCATGCACGCTGCCGCCATGTCCCCATAAATACTTGGTATACGCACGCGCACTTGCAGGCACATCCATGTCCACATGTACGGTCGCGCGCGCGCGCTCACATGCACGCACCCCCGTCCACGTACGTTCGCACGCGCGCTCACAGGCACACGGCCATGTCCACATGTACGCTCGCACGCGCGCTCGCACGCACGCACCCTTGTCCACATGTACGTTCGCACGCGCGCTCGCACGCGCGCTCGCACGCGCGCACGCGCGCTCGCACGCACGCGCCCATGTCCACATGTACGTTTGCACGCGCGCTCGCACGCACGCACCCATGTCCACATGTACGTTCGCACGCGCGCTCACACGCACGCATCCACGTCCACNTTTGTATGTTCAACATGTCCGTTCGCACGTCCGCCTATCCCGCGCACATTTTCTACACACATGTGGTGCATATGTCTTGGACCTAGCTAATATATATATATATATATATACATATATATATATATACACATAAACTTCAGCTTCTGTTGAACTCTCTGAGATGGCGATGGAGAGAGAGAGAGAGACATAAGGTGAAACCATTTGATATATGAATGACGGGATCACCAGATCCGATGCGGAAGTAGTGAAAAATGTACGACTTTACGAATGTTTGAATGTGCATCTGATCCGTAAACATTATGCAGTATATATCTACTTTCGGCTGTTTAGATGTTGCGCGGGCCCACCAGGGCCCACGGAGATATTCTAGCTTTTCTGTTTCATCTATTAAAACATCCCAGTGTTTAAACGTGGGTGCTGTATGCTGCATACATGTTCATGGTCATTAGGTGTGATGGTATATACATATATATACATAGAAATTTATAGTATAATATCAAGTTGAATGCAGTGCTGTTGAGACCTGTGAGTAACTCATTGTTCTTCTCAAAGTCAGCGAACCAAAGACTCATGAGTGGCTGGGAGGGTAGGCCAGCAACTGGCAGCCATTTAAGCACGCAGTCAACTTATGGCCAGTTAAAGGGGAGCAGAGCCGCTTGCAATATGATGCAATATGCCATTTTGAAACATATTTTGATATCCCCTGGCGAGTTTCCCCTATAGAATTGGGACACCTAGGTGTCGGATAAAACAATTTTATTATCTCAAGTTCCCCTGCCCTTTTTGCATTGTTTTTGGGGGCGCCAATTTTATCTAGAACCAGGGTGTTCCAACTTTATATTTTTTTTTGGTGCCTAAATTTAATGATCCAGGGCTTCAATTTTATATGAGGCTCCAATTCTATAGGGAAATATGTTGGTTTGAAATGGTTTTGATCATTTGCCTATTTTGCAGTGTATCAAGGCTTCAAACGACTACAAAATTGGAACCCCCGAAGATTCATAGTTGTAGGGTGCTATAAAATTGGGATTTCATGGTGTAGGTAGCTACAAAGTTGGAACCCTTTGGTGACCAAGTTGTTTCATGAAACCAT